>MU617283.1:0-16834 GCA_025201705.1 Dissophora ornata
ATGGCCGGTAAGTCTATTGTTGATGCTTTGTTACAACAACGAAGACATCGTTTGGGAAAGTCTAACCGTTGGGTTTGATTAACGGGACCGTAAAACGACTTTGTGTGTCGCAAACACACTACACCCGAAGATTCGGGGGTTGGGCGTGAGAGTAACGTCACCGAAGTGACGTTATTTTCGCGCCCATTGTCCTCGTTTCTTTGCGACGAGAACTCTTTGGCGACAAGGACGTGTCGCGACACGCGTGCTTCCTGCGTGCCACCTACAGCCACAGCTCCACGTTCGTGCCGGGATCTTCTAGCTCCTTCCGAAGGCTGGGGGACGATGTCCTTGCGATATCCCTACCCTAGCCGGCGTACATTTTACTCCACCGGCCATGATCAACTCCAAATATCCAGTCGAAGCGATGCCGCAGCACACATAAAATGCCCTCAGATCTCCCGCCAACCAACCTGAATCTCCACCTCTCCGCACCATGGCAGTCAATGAATCATCAATCTCCACCGCTGCCACCATCTTTGACATTCACTTCCTGCAAGATAGCATCTGCGCCGAGCTAAGTCCTAGGGACTTGCGACGATGCTGCTTGGTCTCTCGCGACTTTTACCAAAACTTTACTCCGTACCTCTACCGAAGCATCAACATATCTCGGAGGAGCGTCTTCAAAAAGTTCTGTACGCCCGAATCCTTGGCTGCGCTGGGGCGGCACTGCGATCTTGTCACCGAATTCACCTGTGTCTTTGCCAAGGTCTGGAAGCTACTGCTGGACCAACGCTGCTTTAACCTCGAGGTCCTGAATAGTCCCTCGTTACAATACCGTCTCCAGAATCGGGAAGTCAATAAGCTTCAGCTCTGTCATATCATTGCTCTGACGCGATCCTGTCCTCGTTTGCGAGTGATTGAGTTGAGCCATTTCTGGTACTCTGACGAAAACGTCGACCAGTTTTGCAGCGCCATCAGGGATCACGACCAGCTCCGAGAGGTCAAGATTGATCACTTTGATTATGTCTCCTGCAACCAGACACGAAAGATGCTTTGGAGCGCGTTCAAGTTGCATCGGTTCTCTCTTAACGTCATGGTATCGCACTATCATCAAAGACACATCGACGGTTTGGAAGCCGAGCGCCTAATTGCTTTGACCGGAACCACGGATCCTGTTTTTGCTCTTAGGGATCTGTCCCTTCTTTGCAAAATCCACTATTATGAGGCCGATACGCTCTTTCGATTCATCCGACCTTGCCCGCATGTAGAGCGACTCGCCATTCCATCCATGGACGCCGCAAGATACCTGCCAGAGATGGCCTCGGTCATTGCCTCGAATATGCCGAATCTACAGCACTTGAATCTACAGCAACTAACCGCAGCTCCAGGTCTGATCGTGCAACTGATCTCAGCTTGCAATAACCTGCGCTCATTTGTTGGGTCTCCAGGTCAGGCACGCGTCTCGGAAGTTTACAAGGCTCTATTGAACCATCGCGAAACTCTAGAGGAGCTGAATCTGATTGGAGGACACCGAACTTCAAGTCACTACATTCAGACTCTTCTCAGTTCGTGCCCAAAACTGGAGGTGTTTGAAGCGATGGGCCTTTGCTTCAAGCATTGGAAAGAAACGCCAAAGCAGAAAATGAGTGACCCCATTTTACTTGCGGAAAGCATGCTGAGATACGCTGGACCCTGGGCCTGTCAAAATCTAAGGGTGCTGAAACTGCGGTTCGCGGGTACGGAGAAGTCCGACGAAGGCGGAGATGACAGCGGTAATCACGAGAGCGATGAAGATGGCGACAATGAGGAAGACGGAGTTGGGTCGCCAGAGGAAGTGTTCCCACGAGTACTTTATGAGCAGATCTCGCAGTTGTCCGAGCTGGAGGTCCTCTGGTTGGGACGAGTTGAGAGAGTGCTTACGACTCTCGACCCGATCGCTCTCGCGGACTATATCTCCTCTGGAAACGAAATAGGCGTGGCCGACGAACAAAGCACTACGTTGGACGAGTATGGACACAGGTCGAAAGCTACTCTTAGACTCGAGGCGCTAAGATGTAATGTAAGGGATGGTCTGGTGGAACTTACAAAGCTCCGTCATTTGAAGCAGTTGGAACTCCGTAATATGAAGCCGTATATATCGTGGGCGGACTTTCGAGCGACCAAATCAAGTTGGAGGTCCTTGGATTGGCATTACAATTAGCTTGCCTTTAACATCGTTCCGCATACAGAGAAACAATAGACGCGTCCTTGACTACGAAACATTAAAATATCAAATACACTGGCCTTGAGTGTATAACTTAACTATAATAAAACTCTATGATCATCAATACAGTCAACTCCCGTTATAATGATATGTTTTGTAAAGAGATTTGGAGGTGTCATTATAAGCGATTGTATGGGAATGTCGTTACAACGAGAAGAAATGCATAGTAAAAAAATATCAAATGGTGTCACTACATGGAAAATGTCGGTACAGTGGGTAGCATTATAACGGAAGTTGACTATAGTTATTCATAGGTCACTTACAACAGCCAGAGCTGTCTTCACCCAAAACTCAACGTGTCGGAAGCTGTGGGAGAAGAGAAGGATTATATTTCCCTTGTAGGCCTGATGCGAACATTAAGTCTTTCTGTCTTTCGTGCCCGTCTGCTCGACCTTACGAAGCAGTGCAGCCCCACTCGATGGTTACGAACAGTTTAATGTTTACTGTCGGTAAAAAGCATTACTGACAACGACACGCGGCACTTATGCACAAGGGACGATGATAAAACTGTGGATAAAGCAAATTGGGTTGCACAACATTCCCAGTCTATTGTGCAACCGGACCATTCTTTTTTATTTTTTTGTTTTGTTACCTGGCGGGTCTGGCCGGCGTAGTTGATGGAAACTAAATTGTGGGCCTACACAAGAAAGCATGAGGATTGAACGATAGTGTGTTCAATCGACAAGAGCCGTAGCGGTGATGATGGGTATCGATCAGAACCGGTAAGGACGTATGAATGTGTGAGCATAAACACAAAATGAAAAAAGAATATTGCGAGAGCATACCCGGTGTTCTTTCCCCAAATGAAGGCTCACATCGTCAATAATGTTTAAAGATACCCTCATCAACATATTCACAACACATGCCAATTGACCATCGAATGCACTCGATGACTAACCAAAAATGCCCCGTGTCTACCTCCGCAATGAGCGCACAGGGATCGCGTCTAATAAAAAGTGGGAGAAGAAAGGAGATATTCGAAAAAGACCATGAAATTGAAAGCGGATTGTGCATTAAAAAGGTGGCCCTCGCTCACGCCTCAGGCACATGTTTTTTCCGCTGCGAGGGCTTTGTTCTGTGCCTTCCATCACGAAGATTACAAGGTTGATAAGTGGCTCTCTGTGATCATTGTTGTCTGTGTCTCGCCTCTTTGTCGCCATCACTCCACGCATGTACCACATTTCCAACTGCTACAAAGACAGAAGGTACAGCGTGGATGGTTCAGACATGCGGCTGTATATGCAACCATCTTTAATCACAAAGCAGTATATGATAATTGATGGAGTCGTTGATACCGCGTCCTACTCGCGCGTCATGACACGAAAAATATAAAATAGAATTAGTGTTCCCGAACGTGCACGATAAATCTTTACGAACGACGTTGAAGAACTCCTTCTTGTTGGGTAATTTACCCGTCTGATGGGGTTAATATGTACTGTACGTCAATCGCAATAAGATCCCATTAACAATTGACAGGCTGAGCACTAAATGTCGGCCTGTGGCGTGGTGCGTGCGACCGGATAGGACATGGACCCGGCCACATCGCGTACTGCAGACAATCCAATACCATTGTGATTATGGTCGTTTCGTCGCCAGAAGCAGAGCGAGAAGCGGGTCGACTGTCCGGAACCGTCTGTTGTTTGTTACTCTACAGCGGGCAAGTATACATCTCCCATGCAAGAATAGAGTTGATACAGTGTGTCGCTGGATCCACTTCTTGACTTTGGCCTCGCTCTTCGCCTTGGAGAAGCGACATGCATACATGTGCGGGCTCACCCTCTCTTGTTGACTCTTCTTTACTGTCTCTTTCCCTTCATCCTCTCTCGTTTTACTCCATCCTCCCATTCGCCATCGCAGATGCTTTCCACGACTGTGTAATCCACCATCCGCCCCACGAGCCATCCTGCCAGAGTTGTTCCGCTCCCCTTTGTCGACTCTACCTGCCCTCTAATTTCTTGGTTGCAGCTGGAAGGCCCCTTCCTTCCACTCGCTATCAGTTAGAGCCGGGCACACAGAAACAACACCGCTACAGAGAGACAACAACAGCCCTTCGTTCCTTCCCCTGCCTTTTCACGCTTTTTACCCTATTCCCATCACTTCTTACTCGGTATACTACACTACCTGTATTATGACACAATATCTTACCAATACCCCAATCTACTACTCATAATACATAATCATTAGCAATTGAGTGATATACCACATGAATCCCTCAAAAGAGAACCCCTCCTCCTCGTCCCGACCGCCAGGGCCGGGACAACCGTCTGGCGACCTCTCCTCGACACCCAACGCACAGCTTCGACAATCAACGTCAGTGTCTAGAGTGAGCAGGAAACAATCTTTGAGCAAGCCAGAACGGCATCGACCCAAGCCTGGAATGATCAACCGAACACCATCACAAAAAACAAACGATGCTCCCTTCCACGGCCGCAATGAATCTACAGGGAATCTGATTCAGGGTCAAGGCACAACCTCAACTCCAGCAGCAGCAAGCGCGGCCCAGGAACAGCAACAACAGCGACTCCTTATCCAACAGGCCAATCAGGCAACGCAGGGGCAGGGGCGCCCTCGACCTCGTCGGATGTCTACCTTGCGTCGGGCTGGGAGTAACAAACAACCAGGCAACAACAACAGCAACAACAATACCAACCAAGGACCTCAGAGACGACCATCAACGATGGCCAAGGCGAAAAAGAAGTTGGTGGAGCGCGAAATTGAATTGACGGCGTGGGTTGTGACATCGAGGATCTTTACATGCTGTGTGCCGTCGGCCCTGCTCCGATGCTGCAACAGCAAAAAGTTTTCGCGGATTCAGGTGATCCAAGCGTGGCGCGAGAAGGTGACGCTGTGCATTATCATTGCGCTGATCTGCAGCGTGCTGGCTTTTATTATCTTTGGATTGCAACCGTCGTTGTGCCCGACAGACTCGCGCGCGGTCGCATCGTACTCGACGCAACCCAATGATGGCTCAACCCCAGTCAAAGGTATTTTTATTTTTACTTCTGCTTCATGGACTTGGCGAGCGCTCCCTGTTTGCTATCCGGCCCCTGAGATTAGGCGCGAAGGCGTATTTTGGTGGCGGAGCGAGACATTTTTAACGGGGAACATTTGAAGGCGCGTTGCACGTTGGTCGTGTTTCTGGCTGTGTTTAAAATGGCGGAGGTGGGGAGGAACTCAGCCAAACTGTACTGGCCCAACCACCTGAGGCAAACGAGGCAAAACAGAGTGAAGGGATGGGGCGACGGGAGAACACTCCGGGAAAGGTGGTACAGCCTCTGTTTGTCTATTTTTTGTTCTGGGTACAAACGCGACCTATTTTAAGATTCGTCGCACGTGTCGAGCTGGGAATCAGTACCAGGCCAAAAAAGAAAATGGGACGGAGAGGTGCCAGTACGGGTGCCCTTCACTGAAAAGGACCCCTGGCAATGGAGAGAAGTACCAAGTGCTGGTAGATTGATCAAGTTCACTTACTGAGCGTCGTGTACCGAGCTAGAGAATTCGTGCAAATTGGACGCCTGCGCAAATGTGCTCATGAACCTTCTTTCCAGGGCAAATGGCAATTTGAGTGTGGGAGTCGGAGCCTTCAAATTATATTCGCCCTTGACTGCACCCCGGCCAGGGCTCACGCCCGAAATAGTTGAATGAGTGAAATAGTTGCTAAATTTGGGAAATGTGGTCAGGGGAACAAACAACAAAGCGCACAGGCAGCGGACAGGGCAGCAAACCTACACGTTAGCATCGACTAACATGACTCGACTACCGTAGATAACCATCTCGACTCGGTCATCGTCAGGGGAAGCCTCTACCCATTCGCAGCCATGCAAACCTACCTCAGCAGTAGGAGCGTCGTCATGTCGCAGGACTATCGCGCCAGAGACATCACCGCCCTCTTCTACGACTCCTCGACCCCCTGTGCAACCTACCCCGCCGTCAACCTCACCAGCGTACAGTGCACCGTCCCCAACCCGTACATGAACACCCCCATCGTCGCAAAGCCTTGTCTCACCTTTTCCGACCTGTCTGCGTCCGGGCCATCGTCCAGCAGCAAGCTGTCATTTCTCTGGACCGACTTGAACGACTATAGCAGACATGACTTTGACAGCGTTATTATCTATGACGGCAGAAGTAGGTGATCTACTTCAATGATGAATCTTTCGCCGATGAACCACTGTGTGCTTGGCGCTGACACTCGTTTTACATCCCTTCATGGCTAGTCTTTAATGTCTCCAATTATTTGGGCACAAATCAAGTTTTCGGATCTGAAGTCAACAGCGTACTCGTCAGAAGCCTTCGAAAGGATTCGTCTCTGCTCTTCCAGAGAACTGACAGTAGAAAGAAGGTTATTGGGTGCCTTACTTCGCTGACCGAGGTCGGAGTGCTGGAAAACACCACCATGGGATGCTTCGCCGCCAAGACCATTATGCTGACGACTCTGATCTGCGTGTGTATGGTTGTCGTAATCAAATTCTTGATGGCTCTGACCTTCAGCTGGTTCCTGAGTTATCGTCTGACAGAAAAGCCGAGGACGATGCTCAAGCCTTCCAAGAAAGATCAGGAGGGAGCGAATAACAACGGACAGGATATGGCTCGAGTTGGCAAGAAGGCTCAAGGCAGAAAGAACTTGTACACTGTCCTGTTGGTGACATGTTACTCGGAAGGCGAGAATTCGATTAGGACAACCTTGGACAGTTTAGCCAACACCAGCTATTCCAACAAGCACAAATTGATGATGGTTATTTGCGACGGCATTGTTCGTGGCCATGGCAACAAGATGACCACACCCGACATCGTCGTCAACATGCTCGATCTAGCGCCCGGCAATGAGAATCCCAAGGCTTCGAGTTACCTCGCCATCGCAGATGGTGAAAAACAACACAATATGGCAAAAGTCGTAAGTCGCTTAATCTTTTGCGCAATAGATACGTGACTTTTCTGAGAAGCGCCAGAACATGATCGCTCAATATTCCAATGACGTGTTATCCGTAACTAGTACGCCGGCCACTACGTGTACAAAAAGAAACGTGTTCCGACAGTAGTGATTGTCAAATGCGGAAACCCTCTGGAAAAGGACGCGAGCAAGCCAGGAAACCGTGGAAAGCGCGATTCTCAGTTGATTCTGATGTCATTCTTTCAGCGCGTACTCTTTGCGGACAGATTCACAGAGCTGGATTTCGAGTTGTTCCACAAGATTCACCAATTGATGAATGTGTGGCCGGATCGATTTGAAATTTGTTTGATGGTTGATGCAGATACGATGGTCAAAGGAGACTCACTCAGCTATATGGTCACAGCTATGCAGAACGACGATTCGATCATGGGACTTTGTGGAGAGACCAAAATCGCCAATAAGACCGTTTCGTGGGTCACAGCCATCCAAGTCTTTGAATACTATATCTCGCATCATCTCGGAAAGGCCTTTGAGAGTGTCTTTGGAGGAGTAACTTGCCTGCCTGGATGTTTCTGCATGTACAGGATCAAGACACCCAAGAATGACTCTTGGGTCCCAATCCTCGCCAATCCTGAAATCATTCAAGAGTACAACCAAAACATCGTGTCAACCTTGCACCAGAAAAACTTGCTGTTGTTGGGCGAGGATCGTTATCTGAGCACGCTTATGCTCCGGACCTTCCCCAAGCGTCAGATGGTGTTTGTCCCTCAGGCGCAATGCAAGACAGTCGTCCCTGATACTTTCAGTGTCCTGCTGAGTCAGCGCCGTCGTTGGATCAATTCAACAATTCACAATCTTCTGGAGCTAGTTCTGGTTACTGATCTCTGCGGCATCGCGTTTCTCAGTATGCAGTTTGTGGTGCTGTTGGAACTTATTGGGACCATCGTCCTCCCTGCCGCCATCAGTAAGTCTATGATCATAGGAATCATAGAATGTATTGTCATGTATGTGGTACATAGTCCTTCGTCTCTAATGCACTCTTCTGTTATGACTATAGTCTTCACTATTGGAATGATCATCTACGCGGTTATTACCAATACTCTTGCAATTCTTCCTCTCATCATGATTATCACCATTATCGGCCTGCCTGCTGTCCTGATCGTGCTGACAACTCGCAAATGGGTCTATGTCCTCTGGATGCTGAGTAAGTTTTTACATTCATGCATTGTGAGTTCTCCGCTGGTTGTAGTAGTAGGCTTGATAATCGTCACTTACCAAAGTCGTCATCTTGTTACATAGTTTATCTGATTTCCCTGCCGCTCTGGAACTTTGTGCTGCCTCTCTACTCGTTCTGGCACTTCGATGATTTTAGTTGGGGCGAGACTAGGAAGGTGGCCAATCAAAAGCGGAAGTCTGGGCAAGACCATGGTGACGCCGAGGGGGTTTTCGAGAGCGGGTCAATCATTATGCGCAAATGGGAAGAATGGGAGAAGGAGCGACTCAAGGCTATGGGATACAGGTTTCAGAAGCGTCACTCTGCCGACCGGGGAATTAACGATCTACCACCTCCGGCTGCTAGTACTCTGGATCTGACCAAGGCGCCTCGAAAGACAGCATCATCAGTAAACTTGGTCTCGAAAATGGGCTCTGCTCTCTCGATGGGACGAAGCTCTGGAAACCGTCTTGCAGCAGCTGGAGCCTCGACGCCTAGTCTTGGATCAACGTTGACTGGCAGCAACGGGTCTCTTAGAGCCGGGAATAAAACTCCTGCACAGAGACAAATTGCTAACCACCCAATGCCGCAATCGACACCCAACCTCGTAGCAGCATCACAACAGCAGCATCAACTCCAAGCGCGGAACTCCATGGCCATGGGGGGTCTTGGTCGACCACCAAGACCAAGGCCACCGCCATCGCACATGATGCCCCGCCCACTAACCGGCGCGATGGCTCCTGGACCTAGAGGAATGGGACCCGATGGACAAACATTTGAGTTGGGGCCTATGTCTTCGGCTCCTGGACTCGGTCGAGCATCGTATATGCCACAGGGCACTTCAAATGCAGGAGGTCGGCCTCCAGGCGGGGCCATGTTAGAGGCACGGCACTCTGTAAATGGTTTAGCTGGACCTGGATATCGTCCCATCCCATCGCCTCGTATACGGCCTATGGGGCCCGGGGGGCAATTAGGCCCATACCCAATGTCACGCCCACCACCACAGCAACAAGGATACCCAGGACCTGGGCAAGGCTTCCAAGGACCTAGGCCTCGTCCTCCACCTCCATTTTCAGGGCCTATGCACCAACCACATCCGCCAGCTCAAATGTTCCCTGACTACCAGCAACAGCAACAGCAACAGCAACAGCAACAGCAACAACAACAGCCCTACTATCCTAATGATCAAAGCTCACAAGGAGGTGCCTCTTATCCTCTTCCACCGGCTTCAGCTTCGACGCCACCCTTGCAGTCACAGTTACAAAACAATCGTCAGCCTCATATCAGCGATGTGAGTGCACAGTCGAGCGGTGGCAGAAGCGCGGCTTATGGAAGTGCAGCCACGATTGCTGTACCGCAGCAGGCTTTGCGGCAGCCACGGCAGCATGGTGGAGAAGAAGACAGCATTGTAATATTGAGCGAAGAGTTTCATGTGCCTCTTGATGCAGGTCAACAATAAACGGAAGCATCATTTAATCTTTGCATCCAAGACGTTTCCACTTTGATAAAAATTGGTTTTGCAGCATGCATCTTGAAACGCGGAAGAAATCAATAACATGTGCCCAAAGGTAGAGCACTTGATTTGACAACAAAGCTCCTTTAGCCTGTCACATCGACACTCGCGTATCTGAATGTGGACATGTTCAACATCCAGGGAGTTGTGGAGACTACTAGAAGTACAATCAGTCCTCGAGATCGCGAACCAACCTCCCTGGAGACAGAACCTGCAACAGCTTGATGAAGTTACTCCAGTCTGGAGCATGCCTTACTATCAAAAGCACGTAAATCGTCTGGATCGGTGTTGCTCCTCTGCGCGCGATGCCAAATGCCTCAGGACCATCAGCATGGTTGATTTAGCCAACAACGTAGCTGGGATCACAACTGAGGACCATCAGGGGCGACAGCCTTGGCAGATCTTTTGGGTCTGCGGGTGTTATACCTTTTACAGTACTCCGATCATGTCGCCTTCCCCTTTTTTTTCGCGCTCGAGTCGCAAGGATGAATAAGATTCTACCGGCCGGTGAACACACCTCGAGTTCTAGAAGTATGCCATCGACCATGGAGCAGCTACTTCATTACTGATCGATCCTTCATTGGTGTACGCCCCAAGGCTATGCTCATGGGATCAGACATTATAATTATGCAGTGCCCAATTGCAGACTCGGTGTCACTAGACTGCCTGTAGGCCCCTGCCCTCCTGCCCATGTAAACCCCTAAAACTCTATCATTCAATTTATTAGCGTGGCACAAGGGAGCGCAGTGAGCACCTGCCAACTGTTCTTACTGGATTGTTTTTGCGCTCTCTTGATTGTTGGCAGACAAGAAATTGCGCTGGAGAGGAACACGCTGTGACTCTACTGGCCGAACCTGTCCGGCCTCCCTTCACGCTCTTTGCGCATGCACTCATCACTCGTGAGCCTTCATCAATGCAAGATCAGAAACAGGAAATCAAGGGAATGTGCGTCTTAGAGGCGCAAGGCAGGGGCCTGCGCGGACCAGACTAATGGCGACACCGCCTACGACAAGATCATCAGAGCAGTCGGAGAAATGGGGAGCATTAATTCGATTACCATTTGCTGTTGGGCTGTCTGCTCTATAGCCATCTCAGCAACATGGCCGTGATGAAAAGAATCAGAGAGACGCGAGTGCACTGAAATCCACCTTTTGGTTATTCTGTCAAACACGCGAAAAGCACAAAAATCGAAGTATGCTATGAGATGCGATTCATACCGCAAAAGAAAAAATCGGCACGCTAGGTTAGCAGCAAAGTTAAAACTCCCTTTCTCTCCCGTCATTGTTTTGGGCGTTTGCCAGTTTGTTCGGATAGCCTTGTTGAAGACGGGTTTCCACACAGGGAATCAGGGTCCAGCGCTGTTGAGATGTAAAAAAAGGTCCAACAAAGGTTCAATGCAGATCAACCACCCTCGCAACTGTCGTAACAGAAGCCGCTGTTTCGGTGTGGAAGGTCTGGTCCATGCAAAAGAAACCAGGCTTGTGTACATGTGCAGTGCAAACTCGATCTTTTTGTCCTCTTCATAGATAGTCAACCCCTGAAGCGACCAGGGATATTGCTGGCATGGTGCCACAAGTGTCCCTTTTTCCCCAATCTAAATATTTTGCTATTATTAGACGCCAAGGAATCAGCAGGACGGCATTGAAGCAGTAGTTGAGGCCCTTGAGGGTTTAGTAGGGCTTTCTTCCCTCACACGTCTAAAGCGTTGTACCTGTGCTGTCGAGGGGCAGGCAGGCACCAGTAAAGAATGTGGTCATCTAATGACTGGGCTTTAGCAGCTACTAGCGTCCATTCCGGCAACTAGATATGGTTTTATGGGTCCCATGGGATTTTTTTTTTAATTAGAAAAAAACGTGTGCAACCTTGTGAGCACTTTGTTCTGCAGCATCATTTAGGCGGTGATGGTGGTGAAGAAAAGGAAGGATGCGCAAATGTATGAGAGCATGGCATCGATAGAGAAGTGAGAGCGATGCACATATTGGCCTGCCATAGTGGAAGACGGCTGTCCTCGGCCCTCTGGAGCCATGGTCAATGGTGTAGTGGTCCGAAGCGGTGCCATCGAAAGCAGAGCTGCGTCTTTCGCATGCGCTAGTGCCCTTTGTTGAGTCCAAATACAGCGGTGTCGAGTTCGTTTCAGGGTCGTACGCCCGTTTAATTGCCTCGCCGTTCTGTCCTTTTCTCTTTTTTTTTCTGCTTCCTCCACCCGCTCACTCCCACTCCGTGTTGCGCATCCCGATCCTTGACTGCATTCGGCTTTATTCAATCTTTTTTCTCATTCTGTCTCTCAAGCTTTGCATTCTACGATCCTTTTTCTTTTCTTTGTTGACAACAACGCTCTTTGTATTCACTCGCCTACTCTTTTTTTTCTCTCTCTCTGGCACACGCACACACTCTGTCTTTCGCATATGACCACTCTAGCTTCTCCCAACAGCGGCACAACAAGCACTCAGCAGCACCCTTTCACACTCTGAACTCCTCGACTACCCTCACTCTCTCTCACTGAAATCACGTACTCTGGCACATTATAAATTCCTCCGCCAATTTACTACTCCTTTATATCACCCCCACACATATTCCATAATGTTGGCCTCCATCTGTTGCTGGACCTCGCAGCAGCAGAGTCCCCCTTCCTCTCCAGTCTCGCCCTGCAGCGGGCAGTCTGCAACAACGTGCGCCTGCAATTCGATCGACTACAATAACGAAAAGACAGCAGCCACCAACACAACCATGTCGACGGCGCTAGCAACGGGCACGACTGAAAGCAAGACCACAACCCCTTCGGCCGCCGAACATTGCGGCAACCACCCGCAATTCTCTCAGCCAAACAGCGCGGTGTCCATCGACCAATGTAAATATCGTGAGTTGTTCTTTGATATCCCCCCCGTTCCCTAGATGGGTGTGACATGGGTGGCATGTATATGAGCAGTGTGTAATGTGTGGATGTCGCACCAGCACTCTGGCAGAGAATCAAAACGAGAGATGAACAAGCATCTCCTTTTCGAGATTCTCCCCCTCCTCCTCCTCCATCTGTAATACTCTAATCCGTCCCTTTTGTAATGTCTTCGCCCCTTGGTCATTTGCTCTCGTACACGGTCCCCCTCTCCCCCTAAGAACGGATCACTTGTTACAGCTGCAGCTGGAAGAGCTCACTGCTGCAGCCCTGACCACGTCGACACTCCAACCGTCCGTTGAGCAGAGCTACTGCAGCACCTCGAGACTACCGGCATGCATAGTACACATGCGTGCGGGCTAGATAGTGTGTGTGCATTCGTGTGTCTTTTTATAGCGCGTGTGATTGGCATGGACGGTTTCCCATTCCATATGTTGTATTTTTGGTCCACCTGCCATGTAGTACTTTCTATCAATAGAATCGCCAGAACGCGCCGTTGTACGCGTCGCGAGCAGCCGACACTGTTGACTAACGACATCACCATCCATTCTTAATTTGATCACAGCTGTCAACGAGAAGGACGACCTCGAGAAGCACTCCGTCAGCGGTGCCGCAAAAAGCGAAACAACCCACTCAAATGTTGCGCCCATCCCTCAGCCTCCTCTTCCTCTTCCTCATACGCGTTCTACCTCGCCCACTCGACAACAACGGCGCCAAAGCAAACATGGCTCAATATCATCATCAATCTCTTCACGAAGCAACTACCTCCGTGGCTTCCTCTCCTCCAAAAAGAGCAATGCCGATCTCTCCTCCCCTTCCCCCCACAGCAGCCATAGTGAGAACCAGCTCCAGTCCTCCCCGGGCAAGTCGCCTGTTAAGAAATTCTCGCTTCAAAAGTTCTACTATCCCAGGAACACCATGAGCATTACAACGCCACCCCCGTCATCCCCTGGCGCCCCCTCCCCCACAAGCTCAGGCTCACCTACCACGACCTTCAAGTCGACACCTGGCTCATTCTCCAGGATAGACATGGGAACCTCAGGCCCATTGGCCCCGCTGGCCTTTGAGGGACCGAGAACGTTAGGTTTGATACCCTCGTCGACCCCCACATCAATACCCGCGCCTTCTACCCCTCCCATACCGCCTATAGCACAACCTCCGCTGCTGTCGTTGACTATGGCATCGGAGGCGGCAGCCCCATCATCGTCAACACCGACGAGCATAGTATACACGGAGCGTTCTTTAGACGCGTCGGTGTCACCTCTGTCAGTCGCTCCCCTTACAACACCCAGCCAATCGCTGTCGTTGACTCTCCCGGCAAAGCCAGTATCAATGCCAACACGGAAAACGCCTACACTCACGACCAACTTGATGATGCCTCTGTCACCGACATCGTCTTCTCTCTCTATCTCCCCATCTTCGCCACCATCATCATTATCGCTTCATCCCACATCGCTCTCAGTACTGTCGACTTCATACTCTTCGTCATCCTCTGCCTCATCCATGTCTGCGACATCTTCTCCAAACACTTCCCCATCCAGCTCGCCCACAGAAACATCCTCTGGTCCTCTCGTTTCCTCGCCTCCTCTGTCTGACGTCACGCCCTACCCCGCCTGTGGCATTTCACCCGCAAAGTTGGCAGTCTTGATCGAGAGAGGCGAACCAAACAAGCTGGGTGTCAGTGCTGGTCCACGGCCCTTAGTACTTGATCTTCGTGCGAACCCGGATTTTGACCCAGTTTCAATTGTGCACTCAATCAACATCAATCTACCCACGCTGTTGATGAGGCGATATAGGAGAGGCGGTGCAGTGTCCTCGTTTGCACTAGAGTCGTTCATTACAATGCCCTCGGACAAGGAATTGTACCACTTGATCCAGGATGGATGGCGACAGGATCAGGGTCAGTGTGGTATCGAAGTGGCTCACGATATCGTTGTGCTCGATCAGGATATGAAGCCCGGAAAAGAAGAGTTTGGGCGTTCTCCAAGTCCCGCTTGGACCCTGGTCAATGTTCTGGAGAGGGGCGGAGGGAACTGTGGAGGGTCGATCCGACTATGGTACCTTGAAGGTGGATTTGAGGCATTCCAAGCATGGGATCTCCGAGAAAAGTTTTTGATGCGTCCTGGTTCGATATTCGAGATGAGCGTCACCCAGGAGGAGCAGGGTCAACAGCAGGATGTTGAGATGACGTTCGCAGAGAATCATGATGGATCGTTACATCCACTGTCGATGCCTCTGTCACTGCCCAGCAGCTCGACTTCGTCCACGTTCACAGACGCCAAGACAGCTCAGGCGATCGACCACGCAGTCTCGTTGACTAACGCCTCTCTGGGCAGCACACCGCGACGCGGCCCACCAGCTCGACGAGAGAGCTTGTTTTCGTTGAATACAAAGTCCCTGCAGAAACCCGCAAGGCTTTCGCGCTCACAGACCGTTGGAGTCAGCGCTCTGAACATCAAGCCATTGACAATCCCACCACCTAACCCGGCTTTGCACCCACTTCAGGAAGGACCTACTGGTAATGGTGGAGGACTGTCTCAGCCACTGCCACCGTTGCGTCATAAAGGCAGCTGGCTGACAGTACCCACCGGTACCCCTGCACCGTCTCTTTCGCCGGCGATGTCGCTCTACAGCAATCCAGCAGAGTTGGCGCAGTCCGCCTCAACAGATCAGACTTCTACGTGGTCTGCAAATTCCGGAGGATCCAGTGGGGAGGCTTCCAGCCTCAATCAACAAGGGCCAATGCTGGGCTCTAAAATGTCCTTCTCGTCTACGGCGACGTCATTCTCAATGAGCCATTCCGGGGCACCCCAGGGTATTCAGGAAGAGGACGAGGAGAGTGGTGCCGGAATGCATCCTTTCCAAACGTCTAGCGTTCGCCGACACCGTAGTGGAGGATCTATGCACACACCGCCATTTGCGCCGGGTGCGTCTTTCATGGACGCAAACACCGCCATCAACAATGCTGGTGGCTTTCACCACGAGTACCAGTCGCGGATGTTTGCTGACGGCATCGACAGTTATACAAACAGCTCCCACAGCAGTAACATGCTTCCAATGATTAACCACCAGAGTTATGATGACCAGTTTGCGGAGGATGGCGGCGATGATGGAGAGCAGGAAATCTCGTGTATTTTGCCCAACTTTTTGTATTTGGGACCCGAGATCGCGACTGCGGAGCAGGTCCGGGAGCTAGAGCGGTTGGGGATCAAGAGGGTACTCAACATGGCGCGTGAATGTGAGGACTTGTTGGTTGTAAATCATTCAGAGATCGAGTACCACAAGGTCGGAGTTCAGGATCATGTGGAAGCAGATGTCAGCGCTGGCCTTTTGCAAGCCGTTGATGTTATTGGTAAGTATTATCATCTTGTATTGACATGTCTTTGACTGCTTCTGTCATTTTTAACGCGTGAAAGGGTGGTGTTTAACAATACTATTTCAAACTGGCATTAGCCGCCTCGAATGACTTGCCGATCTACGTGCACTGCAAGGCTGGAAAATCTCGCTCGGTGACCGCGATCATCGCCTACTTGATCACTCAGCTGCACTGGTCCCTCAACAAGGCTTACAACCACGTACTTACGCAACGTCCCTGCATGTGTCCCAACATTGGATTCGTCACTGAGTTGATGCGTATGGAAGAGCGAACGCTTGGAACGGAGCGTGCAGCAGGAATGGCGCGCGCAGGATCCCTTAATAGCATCTTGTCGCTCTCCACTGCAGGCGCAGGATCGCACGGGCATCACCACCACCATCACAGTTTGCAGCACCATCATTCGTTAAGCATGGGAGGATCTCCCAAGGTGCTGAGCACCAAGAGCAGCATGAACAGCCTCGCGATCTTGTCTCCATTCCAGTAACGCGTTTTTTTTTTTGTAACTTTTAATGACTCTTTTTATTTTTATTTTTTTTTTCTTTTCTTTTTTTCCTATCTGTTTCCCCCATCTGTTTTAAATTATGAATCTCGTATTTGTATCGATACCCCCTCTCATCTTCACCCTACCCTTTTCCCCAATGCCAGCATGTCTTTGAAAAGTAATGACAAAAGAATAGTGTGCAGCGAGATGACGAAGCAACAAAAAAAA
>MU617284.1:0-16793 GCA_025201705.1 Dissophora ornata
TTTTTTTTGGACGTGACATTTTGACGACCCCTATGTGATTCCCGTGTAAAGTCACCCTCGTTCTCTTTTCAATCTCCGATGAACCCTATTTCGAGCCGGCAGTGAAGGACAAAGTCCTCCAAAGGCGAAGCCGACCAGCTTTCAATAGACTTGCCTCTGGTTTGCGCGCATGTGTGAAAGACATCCCTTTCGTCATCCCCCGAAGCACCATCCGCGTCGGGAGTTGGTGTGGGGAGCAATGGCTCCAATGGCCGGCGAGCTCCATAGAACGAGGGAGTCGTCAAAATGTTATTTTCTTTTCTCTTTTTTTTTTTTTTAGTCTGATCAATTACAGAGGTCACCCTGATCCTCTTCAACAATATCTGTTACGTCCCCTAACTCGTGGCACTGGTAGCCAGAACTTGAGACAACATGTGTTTGAGGTCTGCAACGTCTTCCGACAAAGACTCAAATCGCTTCTCCATGTCCTCCTTATGGAAGAACTTCTCATAGTTCTCCTGTTGCTGAAGTGTGGCAGTAAAGTAGACCACCTCAGGGAACCGCCAATTGTTCCTCCGAAAACCTATAAATCAAGATCGCGGTTGTAAACAAAAAATATCTCAGTAGTAGGACCTTTTCCACCTTAAATGTGCATGACGATGCAAAGCATCCATACCCTTGAATATCAGTGAGAGCAACATGGCAAAACATACCTGGGATATTGTATGTGATGGACTCTGCTTCTTCGACATATTTTAGCTTGAATTGAATCCACGCCGCTGTCGATGTGTCCTTTGCGTGTTGAAATCCGTCATTCATCAGCGCTAAACAAATATACCGCCAGGGCGCAGAACGACAACTTAGTTACGGCTTTACAGGAAGTAAAAGTTTAGAACTGAGAGAGAGCGAAGTGACTTACCAATGAGTATATTGAAGGAAATCATGACTATCATGATGACATAGAACACCATGATCAAATCAAAGTCCCAATTGCGACCCTCTAGTTCTAAGGACGCCCCGACAGAACCCCAGAACCCAGTCTATGGAGAAAAGAAAAAAAACTCAGATCAACAAAGTACTGCCGTGTGTCTTATTAAGATGATTCATAAGCGATATGCACTAACCATGAATAAAAAGGTGGTCGAAATTGCACGGAAGGGAGCCTTTGAGAATTTGGCGTCCTCCAACCCACCGCAATCGCTGATGGGACATCCACGGAGCATGTGGAGGATTGTGAGGGCGAATGCTACAATCCCTAGGGCAAAGAGCAGGAAGAAGAGACGAATTCGGCCTATGATTTCGAGAATAGCTGTGACAAAGTAACAGATGTCCTTCTTGACCCGGAGCTCAAATAGCTGTTTGATAGTAAGACAAGGAGAGACAGAGAGGAAGAATTAATATCGTCAATAATCGTTACCACCGCAGTTCAAGCGTGCGATGGTTGCAGATTCGTATGAATTTTCAGGGCCTTACACAGTGCAAGAATATAACCAAGACAGAGAAACTGAGAACTGAAATGTTGCCTTTCTCATTCATGTTCACAATGTTTAAAATCTGAATGATGCTTCCTACTAGCGGGAGCGCAAACACTGCAACCTCGATGATGTTGTGTGGAGAGCTATGACCGGACAAACAAACATTGTTATTCGAAAGAATGAGGCGATGTGAAAATAAAGTAACATAGTTGAGAACGCGACTTACGTCAAATACCGGCGAGGATTGCGGCGAAGTTGAAGGTACTCGAACACCAAGAAAATTGAAGCCATCATAATGATAGCAATGTAAGCACCAAAGAGCGAGACTCGCGGAATCCTGCCATAAACTTGAACGATAACAACTGCCAGTACTAGAATGTAGAATAAGCATTCAAAATAGAACCGTATAAGCCAGTAAGCATGACCTATTGTGTTCCTACAGATATCAAAGCACAAGTATGGTTAGCGATGTGGTTAGCAATAGCTGATCTACAGGTTGGAGACATTTGAGAGCATTTCGCAGTGGCGCCATACCACTTGTACTCGAGGAGGGCTTTTATAGCAGGGTTGTCCAACATCTCGAGGTTAAAGGTATGACATTCGACCTTGACCTTGGACCTGGCTCCGCACTTGAACAGAATCCCATAAAAGACTGCGTGGAGCCAAGACTGCGGTGACGTACAGTCATTTTTTTGAGTCCCAGAAACGTGCCACAGCATGTCAAATGAAGCTGCAAAGATATCGCGGCTGAAATTGTGGTTTTCTTGATTGGTGCGAGTGCTATCGCCATGTTCGCCGGAGGGTAAATCGTCTACTTGGAAAACCAAATTCTCCAATTCATAGCATTCATCGACTGACCGAGTGTCGGACTTCCAAGGGAACCTGAGAGGGTGGGCAACGATTACTTGTGTGGGATTGGGTTCCTCCTCTATCGGGATGAAAGCCAACCGTCTTAGAGTATCAAGAACCAGGTTTGTGTGTAACTCCTTCAGTTCAACAAGCTCATGAAGTGAGCCTAGGACTGGGGAAACATAGAGGAATTTCTTTTTTTGTTTAGCCATTCGGATGCAGTAGTCGATTATAATCCGAGGGATCTCAATGGCTCGAGGAATAACCTTGGCCGTTTTGAGTGACAATGAGATTGGATTGGCGGTATGGCTCAGGTTCGGGCTTGGGATCCATGTCCCATGTTCAGATTCAAGCAGCGCCTTCAAGAATCTACCATATATGGCGTAATTCTGTCGGTTTAGATCGCTGCAAATCTTGATCAAGATTGGTTCATTATTGTCGCGACGGCCAGCACTCTCCAAAATAAGATTTCGGACCTCATTGCTGCTGGTATCGAAGCTCGGAATGCGCATGAATAGTCGATTGAAGTCAGAAGTGGAGACTTGTGGAGTGGCTTGACCGGGATTTGGGCTGTCAGGCTGGCTGGAAGGAGGGTCATTCGTCGATGGGAGTAATTGGTAGAAATATTGTGCCATGACTGGGAGGAGTAGTCGAGTAGATTATAACGAGTTGCGTGAGTGTAGTGGTCGGGGGTGATTATGGATGGAGAATTGCCCTTTATATAAAAGGTGTTACCACAAGAGCCACGTAGTCCTCGCTTTATCCCCCACCCCCTCCCAGTATTGACTCTTGGCATTTCAGGCACATGAAAAAAACCCCTTGGGCAGGGTGGATGGAGTATTTCTCGTATTGAACTGAATAAATACCATCTACTTCCCAAATGGCTGCCTCTTGATGGATGTTCCTCATTCTTGGCAATTGATGCTTATTGCAACAGGTGTGTGCAGAGAGAAAGAAGATTGCATCTGGGCATTGACAATCCAACTCATTGTCGATAATGATTGCACTATTAAATCTGTTAACATACTCTTCTAAGTTGGCGAAGGAATTTACTTTGCTTCGCCAGGCTAACGGGCGATGCGTGGGAGGGAAATTTACTTATGCTTCGCCATTTCATTTGCATTTTTTTTGTTTTTTGTTTTGAGCCAGGTGTTTTATTCAAACCGAGGCGATGGGGCCACGGAAATAAAAGATGTCGTATGTCCAGAGGAACGGAGCGATTGTTTTTTGTCAGTCGCCTACTCAAAGTGTGTTTGCATAGAGAGCCATCCTTCACATGAATTGGGCCATCTTGTCGATTGGAATGGTGCGGTCGTCAAAGACAAAGGAATAGAGGCCTTAAGTGATTAGTTGAGAATCTGCAGCGTTGGTATTCGGGTTTGATGGATATGCGGGGCCGTGCCCACTGAATTAGAGCACAGAGACTTGGTAGTGAGGCCCATAAGGTAGGTAACCCAGATCTGGCGCTTGGTAGGACATAAGAAGAGCGTATGGTCCTTATCTTTCGTTGCCAACCGCATTGACAGCAAGCAGGGCTGTGAGCGTGTTGCCATTTGAAGTGATGTGCCATTTTATGTGCACCGCTTTGACAATGCAGGACATGGACAATATCGACGCGTAGTAATAGTCATGAGGACTAAAGTCTATTATTCGACTACGATGGGACTCTTTCCCTATGATTATAATTTTTTTTTGAGCCACAGGATCCGTAACTGCTTTCAGAAAATTCAAGTGTCAGGGCGGAAAAGGAGGGACCGTTTGAGTCCCATCGTAGTCGAATAATGACTACGACTCAGCTGCTGGACTTGTGAATCGTACTTTCTTCCGGTCAGGAATCAGACAGTTCGTGCGTTTGTGACAACCTGTGAGACTTGTCAATGCAATAAGTCCCCCGAGCACAAGCCCTACGGTCTGCCCCAGTCCCCACCTATCCCTGAGACGCCTTGGTCATCGATCTCCATGGATTTCATTACACAGCTGCCTCCGTCTGATGGTTTCACCTCAATCCTTGTCTTTGTGGATCGGCTAACAAAAATGGCCGACTTCGCACCCACACAAGACGAAAAATCGACGCTTCCAGAACCCTGACATTATTCCTGGATGCCCTGAACGTTTAAGCAAAATTTGTCGACAGCGCTCCACCCCCAGACTGATGGATAGACCGAGAGGACCAATGCGACTCCGGAACAGTATCTTCGTTGCTTTAGAATTATCGACAAGATAACGGGTCTCAACTTTTGCTGCTAGTCGAGCTTGCCTAGAATAACACAATTCACACGTCAACAAACCAGACTCCATTTTTTGCGCTCAATGGCTACCACCTTCGGTTTAGTACCCAAGTTCCTCGCGCCGTGCGCCACTCATCTGACGCCAATAAGCGCATCCAGTCCCTCAAGGAGATTTAAGCCAACTTGAAGTTTTACATTGGTGCCGCACGAGAAACGCAGGCTCGCTACTGTAATCAACATGTTCAGTCGCCGCCTAATTACTCCCTGGCGATAAGGTCCGGCTTCTGCGGAGAAATATCAAGACACTGCGCCCATCAGACAAGCCTGATCACCGCAGACTTGGCTCTTTCACAATCCATAGCATAACTGGCACGCGTTCCTTTCGTCTGAACCTTCCAGATTCCATTTCTCGCATCCATCCTGTTTTCCATGTCTCATTACTGGAGCTATTCCACATCCCACGCCAAGAGACACCTTCGATACCCATAAGGTTGAAGAAGAGATTGAGTATGAGGTTGTAGCCATTCTCGACTCCCGCTAGTTCTTTCGGAAGCTACAGTACCACGTGGAATGGAGGGATTACATGCTCATTGGGCGCACATGGGAACCTGCTGGCAACCTTGCCCATTGCGCAGAGCTAGTTGCCGAGTTCCATCGCCGATACTCTGCGAAACCCGGCTCTGATCCTGTCGGGCCTGGAAGTCGGGGAGATTATTGTTACGAACCATACTCAGGGGCGTGGAATGAATGGAATGAAAAACCCGCCTCAGTGAATCAGTCACATGATTTACATGAGTGAATGCAGATATACTCAATGCGTCGACCATTGACTGAATCCATTGGAACACAAAAGTAGCAGTCTAGGATGCCCAAACCTAGTCTGCAATGCATTAAATGACGAGTCCATTCTCGTCTATCCTCCCTTGACATCGGCTCCAGGATTCTTGTGGTCATGGAATCTTTTGTTGGTGTTCCAATTTGGCGTGGCAGAATTTCTGAAACATCCTGCCGCATCTTCACATCAGCCTTGATTAATTCCCAGGATATCCAGAGATCTGATCCTTCTTTGCTGACGTGAAGAGGACGCCCTTTGCTGACCGCAGGGTGCTTCATATCCTGGTTGATCAGGCACTGGTGGAACTGGGAATCGATGCATGGGGGTTAGCGTGGGATGTTAATCTGCGCGCACTCTGTCCAATCGCGCATTTTCCAAAATGAACGATGCGCACAGTATTCCAACCCCCATGGCGATGTGGCTTCAGGATGGGAAGATCATATGCAGCTCAAGTCCCTTGTTCTTGGAGGAATAAGGCCTAGAGCCTTGGATGGTGTATACGTGAGTGCTCAAGAGAAGATGTGTTGTATATAAAATCAACTCCAAGCGCCATCCATTCCTGCTACACGTTCCCTCTTGTTACACATCCGATACGAGTTCTTGTCACTATCGCTTCAGGAACCGGCCTTCAATACTACTGCAAGGAGCAACGAGAAAGATTTTGTGTTCAGTGCACCTGTAATCCAGTCAATATTCATTCTTCAACATCACTCAACGTACGCAATGGCGATTCTCTCTCGACTTGTGTCTTTCCTCACAAAGTCTGGCAACAATTTCGGCGTCCATCGGCAGCCACGCCACCTACTATGGGTCATTTTGACTTTGTGGATCGCCCGTAGCACCAAAAAGGTACCTAGCAAGACTTGCTCTGTTTGATTCCGTTGAGCAATACTCATCGCTTGGCCTAACGCGGTTATGAATCTACTTTTTTCTTACCATTGTACACTGTACAGTTGATTTCCAACGCGTTCTTCCATCCGTTATCAGCACTCCCAGGAAACAACCTCGTGGCGTCGAGTTACTTCTTAGTAACTGCTGCTGCTGTCAGTGGTCGCGCCCACCATCTTCTACCATTCTTTCATAAAAGATATGGCAATGTTGTTAGAATCGGAACGAATCTCGTATCCGTTGGCGACAAAGATATGATCCGGGAGGTAAAGAAGACGCTGAAATTTACTGTGATCAAACCTTAAATGTTCGACAAGTGTAGTTTAATCACTTTTTTTAACGAAACTTGGAACTTCACCTCTCTAGATTTTGGTTACGACTGACCTTCCGAGGACTGAAGTTATTCACCGAGCTTTTGACTTTGACGGCCAACAAAATATATTTTCCGCCCGCAACAAGGACTTCCATAAGATAAGGGTATGCTGCGATTTCACGCAGGCCTCAAAGAAGAGCGATTTTCTCCTTGCAAATTGCAGAATATCAGCTAACCTTTTGTTAATGAAAATTGACAATGAGTAGCGCCGACAAATATCTCCAGCATTTGGTTTGAGGTACCTCCGCTCGCTTGAGCCGATTTTACACGAGTGTACTCAGATCTTGGTGCAAAAGATTGACGAGATCATCGAAAACCCTCGCGCTGTCAAACACGGAAAAGTTCTCCCAAATGGCCACATTGACATTGGCCATCTCAGTGTTTGCTTTACAGTGGACACCATTGGAGAGATGGCGTTCGGCAAGTCTTTTAATATGGTCAATGAAGGGACACATCCAGTCGTAGAAATGATCGGCAAGACAATGAAACGCTGTCTGCCACATCATTTTGTTCCATGGATATTGCCGCTCGACTTTTCGTTTCTCGATTATATTCATGATCGTCTTGCGGAGAGAAAGGCAGTAGGTACAAAAGGTCGAGCAGACATATTGCAGCACCTAATTAATGCTCAACAGCGGCAGCGCGACGAAGGCATTGTCGAGTCTGGAGACGAGTATGGAGATATGATCTCTGGAAAGCTCACTGACAAGGCCCTCGTGACAGAGTGTGCTGTTTTTTTGTAAGTTAACGCATGCCTTAGAAATGTGCTTAAACCATCACGTAAGGAGATGTATCCTTGGCTGACCTCAATGTCGCGGCTTTTTTATTTCTAGGGTTGCCGGGGTAGATACCTCAGCCACAGTGATTGGAAATACGATTATGTTCTTGGCAAAGAACCCAGAAAAGTTGGCAAGGTTACGAGAGGAGCTCAGTCTTGCAACGGCCAGTAATGAAGAGGGTGTTTTGCCTTTACTCGACCAGATCCGCAAGCTCCCGTACCTGTCGGCATGCATCAACGAAACCCTTCGCATTCGTCCAATTGTCACAACTGGTATGGCGCACTTTTCAAGAAAGAGGACATGACGGCCGTCATCCCTGGGGAGGATATTATTGTGCTAACGAATGTTGTCCCTGTGGTAGGCATCCCGAGAGAAGTGAACGAGGACATGACGATTAACGGGTACTTCTTTCCAAAAGGAACCAGTAAGTTACTCGTCCTCGCCCTGCTTCCACTTTGCTGTTTCTTGGCTTCATAATCATTATGTGCAGAGGAATTAATCGCTCTTTTCTTGCATTCTGACTTTGAAGTCCTGCTGGCGAACTACCCGCATCTGCATTGGTCTGAAGAGCACTTCCCGCAACCCAACAAGTACATCCCAGAGCGCTGGATCCCCAGTGAATCGCCATTCTCACCCGTCCCAGATAATGTATTCTACGCATTCTCAGCAGGCGCGCGTAGCTGCGTAGGCAAGGAGTTTGCCATGATGAATCTGCGATTAGTCATTGCGACCTTGATTCTGTTGTATGACATGGAGAGAGTTTCACAGGAATGTGAGGATGATATCTTGGAAGCTAGTCCCGGACCAGAAGAAGGAACCTATGTCCTTCGGATGAGCCGACGATCAAAGAAGGCGGCTAATATCATGAGAAGCGATTCTGGAATATCAGTGACATCAAACTAGGGCGATCATACCACTAAACGTAGTCAAATAATAAAGATACATCTTTTCCTAGCATTCCTATGATCTTTTTGGTGTCCCTCCTTTCACAACACGCCCTTTATCGCTTCAGCATTCCTCTCCTCCTCTGCATTACGTTGATCTTTCTAGAGCCCATTGTTTTTTTTTGTGGTCTTGGAGTCCTTCTTTGTAATGACAGTGGACCAAGGCATTCCTTTTTCTCCTGCATGAGAGATACCGCGTGTCGCTATTAGTCTAGTTGCAATAGTTCTGCTCTCTGCCCTCCCTCCATAAATAAGGTCTCTGTCCTCTCTCTCTTTCATCCGCACTACTTTCCACTCTCAAATAAGATAAACAACTTCTCTTATTGTCATAGGCAAATTCTTCTGACTTGTCTGTCCTTCATGCCAGTCTCTCATCCATAATTCATTCTCCCCACTTTAACACAGCGCCAACATCACCAGTAATTCTCCTCGTCCCCACTCTGTCTTACCGTTCGCTGAGTCAAAGTTTGTCTTGTCCCTCGAAATATAAAGGACTCCATCCTCAACTTTCTCTATCTTCTCTGTTAGCTCCAAAGTAAGTGATCTTCTCCTTTTCTTGTTGTCATACGTAGTTGATTGTGTTTTGTGGTTTATCCCGATCTCACACCCTCCATGGGCTCTTCTCCTCTGTCAGGCAAAAATGAGGGTACCAATACCAATCGTCATTCTTTTACTTGCAACCGCAATTTATGGCGCTCCTGCTGGCGCTCCTGCTGGCGCTCCTGCTGGCGCTGACACTCCTGAAAATGCCGACGCGATTTGTAAAGGTCTGGGGGGAACATGCCAATTTTTTACATGTCACAAAGGCTCACACCATGGGGGACATTGCTATGGTCTTACCCACTGCTGTGTCCCTGATAAGCCTTAGAGGTAGTTGAAGTCAAGGAGATAGTTGGTTTGTTCATTCCGAGCCAGAACGGTACCTTTATGGATCCATTCCTTTGATGCTCCCCAATTCATGAGTCTTATGAATAAATGAGATACTCTGTGGGGTATTGAACCAAGAAGTCAAGTAGTCAAAAGAGTTGGTTTGTTTGTTACGCGCCGGGTCAGATTTTACAAAGGCTCTGACCCCGGGCGGCCTTTCCATATCTATTCATCTTATGAATAAAAAAATAAAAAGGGAAACGGTCCGCACCCGAGGATACACTCCCATCTTGCCCGAAAAGAGTTGGGACGTTACACTGTCAAGGACGGACAGGTAGATTAGAGAGAGTGGTGAACTGTGTTGGGAAATTAACCGACATGGAATCGTTTAATTGCAGACTGGGGTTTCTATGAAGTGTGCCTATGGGTATATGTACATGATTTATGGACGGCTGCATTAATAAGCAGAATGGTGCACGAGTCGTCAAGGGTGAGGCATGCGGGGCCAGGGCGGTTGCAACCTGAGCTAGTCTAGCTGCCATCGCGACTTCAGAGGATATTGGTGTAACTCAAGACCGATCACATCACACATTTTGCTGTGGGCACAACCTTTCCGGCCACGGCATTCCAGCGATGGTGGTCATTTTTTCACTGGCATTCATTTGCTGTGCATGAATATAGCGTGTACATCGACAGCGCATTGGACCTGAATGAAGAACCCTTCTTTTAATTGTTCAGTGTATGCGAGCTAGCACTACGTTTTCATTTTTTAGCGTGAGAAGCAAAAGGCGGATCCGCTTGGGAGTGCTACTGTGAGAAAGTCCTCGACATTAGTGTGGTCCTGACGCTGTTGCTATTTCATAGACAAAAAATCCGCTGGAGGCAGCCCTGATCAGGCCGGTTTTGGGGTCTATTTCTTACTTTTCCTTTCTATCCTGAACAGTGAAAGGTCTTGCGGAATTTTTTTTTGCCCCGGAGATTCTGCCAAGCCCTGAGCGAGGGGAACCTGGTGGAGCGGGATGGGGGCAGGAGTGCCAGGAACCCGCTATCGCATCGTTCTTCAATTGCCGACATCGCCATCATAGAGGGAGCGTTTCGGAGGTATCTTGTCGCTTGCTGTCAAACAGAAGTGTACGTCAGTTACTCTAGAACCCATTGCCTGATCAGCACTGGAAAGATGGAGTCATCGAACTTCTCGAGATGGCCATTGGCCGTCTTTTCTACCGACTGCATAACTCTTGCTGTGGCGTGGCTCATTCTGAAGCAGTATGGATCATGGCATCTCTCTGACTTCTCCGCCTCTTGCTCGAGTCTGAGTTTGTTCCAATACCACTTCATAGTTCCATTTTTTTTGTCATTGTAGCACCTCTCCATTAGCAAGGTCATTGATGTCTTTACTGTCGCCAAAGCTGTCAAGCAACTCAACTAAGTATTGTACGCGTCTGCTTCAGACAATTCAGGAGCACTGTCAAAGAAATCGAAGTGACTGCAAGATGACAGATCTGGGCGTTGAATATGTTGGAAAGGAATTTTTGGAACTTGTAGTGAACCCATTCTTGATTCGAGTGCGGGAAACATGGCCAAGAATGGTCAGAGAGAAAAGAGAAGGGGAGAGGGAGAACGGACAGCAAAGATGGCAGATGATGGTTAGAAAGGTGCCAGAAAACCTTTTTTTTTTTGGCATCTGAAGCAGGAGACCAGATATCTGCATTTCCAAGTCAAACACTTGCCTCCTGCAATTAGCGAGGAAGTGGTCGGTGTCCTCCTGGATCTCATGCACCAAACACTTAGATTCCACGTCAATTGTAACCACGGTTCTCAACATGAGTCGCGTGCACTGCATGGTCTCATCCAGGGCGGCTGTCAAGACTGCGCCACAAAGTTCACAGAATCTTCAAAACCGACTTTTGAGGAAATGCCAATGAAAGGATAGAGTGAGAGAGGGCGAAAAAGGAGTGGGGTCACCAGGAAAATGACCCCAGACCACAGGAGGTCCCACCGCCACCGCATCCCGCACCCGCAGTCCCAGTTCACATTCAAAATAAACACCCTCAAAAATATATTCATTCATGTTTACTGTTAACGAAAGTGAGATGAAAGAAAACATGCCAGTCATAATAGGAGAGCCCTCCTAAAAAAAAAAAAAAAAAAAAAAAACGCAGAAGGCAGAGTGCGGCGCGAAACCTTTCGCGTCACTTTTGTTTCGCCCGCGATAGCTTGCTAGATACACGATGCTGGCGCCTCGTCCCACTTTCAGGAGAGAGGGAACCATGAGCTCTCACAGCTACGAAGATCCATGCAGCCGTTATCGAGATGGCAATTTAAATGGAAAAGTTCTGTTGCCATCCATTATTGACTTTTGAGTTGCTCGAGTTACACACCTAACCCCAAAAACAACTAATCGCTTCATATGATCAGATTCAGGAGGTCGACGCATTATGTGGACTCACGAGGTCTCAAAGGTGCAGAACATAATAACCACATACAGGAAGAAATACGAGAACAATGAGGTGCAAAAGGACGATCGAGTGAGATGAACAACCGAGAAAGGACAAGAGTGAAACGGGAAATGATGCTATAGTTTTAATGGCGCGCGGAAGCCGCCTACTCGTAGGCGATGCGCATAATCAGAAAGGCGATCCATCTAAAAACCACACGGAAAAATACGATGGCGATAATCCGCCAAGACCAGTGATAACGATGTCGGAACGGCAGGATAGCGAACTGAAGAAAGAACGCGGAAAGAGAGAGAGACCACGGAACGGAGATAAGGTGAAAATGAAGAAGTCTACGGACACCCCAACTGAGCTCGATCTAGGCGACGTTTACCAGTCACGAAAGACCGGCTCTAGACCCTGGATTCCGGCGAGCAGAAACAGGCACTAGAACATCTCTACGTGGAACTCCAGACCGGGATCAACAGCTGCGCGACCGCCCCCGATGGCGAGGAAGTACCAACGTTTGTGGGCTCGCCCCTTCACCAAGCCGTCGCTCCATTCAACGACTGGAAGTCGGGGCTACCGACTTTTCCATTTTTTAGTCGAGTCGAGGACGCCTTTGGCGGCTGGACGTACAGGCTGAGAGGGTGATGACTCATGCGTGGGAAATGGCGCGGACGTCCAAAAACCTCTTCATCTTGATCGGCCCCCCTCCTCTTGCTTCGCAACACGCTTATAAAGGACGCCCTTTGCTCCTCTCTTTTCTCGTCTCCCTCTCTTCTTCCTCCCTTTCCATTACCCACTTCCCTGCTCCCACAGTAAGCATATCCCTCCCTCGCACCCACCACTGCACGATCATGTCCACTGTAAACGGAACCTCTTCCAGCTCAGCTGTCGCCACGTCCACTGCCCAGCTCGGCGCCATCAACCTGGTCGGCGAGCCCAAGTACGACCTCAACGACCTCCACTTCAACCCGATCAAGGAGGCCGACGTCAGCCGAGAGATGACTCGCCGCTACATGACCGACATGCTTGACCACGCCGAGACGGACGTTGTCGTTATTGGTGCCGGCTCCGCTGTAAGTTGCTTTGCTTAACTGCCATCTCTCCTCACACGAGGATCGCCTTTTGAATTGAAAATATTCACACGCTCTCTTTTTTTTTTCCTTCACTATCCGTGCCTCTCAATCGAATGACGCTAATCCTCGTTAGGGTTTGAGCTGCGCCTGGGAACTAAGCAAGAACCCTAACATCCAAGTTACCGTCATTGAGCAGAGTGTCTCGCCCGGAGGCGGCGCCTGGCTGGGCGGTCAGCTCTTCTCGGCCATGATTGTCCGCAAGCCCGGACACCACTTCCTGGCCGAGGTCGGCGTGCCTTTCGACGACTGCAACGAGAACTACGTTGTGGTCAAGCACGCGGCGTTGTTCACTTCCACGATCCTGAGCAAGCTCCTTATGCGGCCCAACGTCAAGCTCTTCAACGCCCTCGCAGCCGAAGACTTGATCGTGAAGAACGGCCGAGTCGCAGGTGTGGTCACGAACTGGACCCTCGTCACCCTCAACCACGACACGCAGTCGTGCATGGACCCGAACGTGATCGAGGCCAAGGTCGTGGTGTCGTCCACGGGACACGACGGTCCCATGGGTGCTTCCGGCGTCAAGCGCCTCCAGAAGATTGGCCTCGTCAAGAGTGTCCCCGGCATGATTGCTCTCGACATGAACGCGGCCGAGGACGGCATCGTCGCCAAAACCCGCGAGGTCGTTCCAGGAATGGTAAATATCATTTCAGTACTCGTTAGACGTGAACTGATGCATGCGAACAAGAGAGTGAAGGTCCCCTATTCTAACTCGCCTTGAATGAAATAGGTCATCACTGGCATGGAAGTCGCCGAGCTCGACGGATGTCCCCGCATGGTATGACTCGTGACCACCAGAGGGGGGGGGGGAGGAAGCCCACAGCTCTATCACCCGCGCTTCATCGCGATTGCTCGTCGAATAGATAGTACCTCTTCCGGATGCAAGGAAACGAGCGCCCCACTAATGACTCTCCTGAGGACATGTTGTCCTCTTGTTTATGTCCTTGTTCTTCTGTTTGCGCGCGATAGGGTCCCACGTTCGGCGCGATGATGCTCTCGGGCCAGAAGGCGGCCCACTGCGCGCTCAAGTCGCTCGGACTGGCCAACGTCCTTAACTAGGACACCGCGCCCCTGCGACTGTCCCCTTGAACTAACTTGTTTTTGCTTTCATTCTATTCGTTTTTACTTTTTTTTTGTTTTGCTTCGAGGGAGGAAAAAGAACAACACCAGGGGTCCTTGATCTTCCCACCTGTTTTCCTGTCCATCTTTTCCTCGAGTGCACTCCCTTCTCCCGAAGGGTTGAGCTTGAGGGACCATAAAGGATGGGAGGAGAAGAATATGCGGGTGTGCCTGAAGATCTCGGTGAGAAATACCCTTTGAACCTGATGGTCGAGGTTGGTTAAGTGCAGGTGGAGATCCATTCTCTGCTTGCGCTTGCCTTTCTCGATCCAACACGATAATGCGTGCGGCTAGGGAGTGTGTATATCTTTTCCTTGTTCATATCTCGACTTTTCTTTCTTTGTTCTCCCGCGAATAAATAACTATCTGCAAAACACAACCCGACCTTGTCTCACTGAAGACCATGTTTACAATGACAACATTCTTGTCTTTCTGGGATCCAGACATGCATGCACAATAAGCCAAGTATCGCACCTCTGCAAAAATATACATATAAAATATTCCTTTAACCTTGCAGTGTAGTCGCAAGCAGGTGCTGCTAGTGTAGATCGCCTGAAGTAATGGTGCGAAAGCGTTGCTGTTGTCGAGGAAGGCCTTCCCGAAGCGCGATAGAAGGTGCAAATCCCACTTGTTCTTCCAAATCACTATTTTCCTGTGACAATCCAGTGGGCTCACATAATAACACTTCATGCCCCCCAGCACCTTCAAAAGAATGTTGGGTTGTCGGGGTTGAGATCTTGCTTCTTCTGTAGTTCGGATGAGATGTTTGGACTATATTATGATATTACACGGTGGAGGGCGAGAAGGATGGTTATTGAAAAAGCGGCTCTATAAGATTGTAATATCGCGTTTCAATGGTTACTCCAGCCTAAAAAAATAACGAAATAACGAAATGATATTCGTCTTGCACCATGTGCGCGTCTTTCCGCCTTCCCGTCGCATGGAAGAGTCATAGATAGGACAGTTCAGCCAAGCGGGACGAGCACTGCAACGGATAGGATCATCTTCACTCGCTCTTCCACAAAACACACGCATTCAGCGTTCGCAATGACCACGCCAACGAAATTTGATCCCTTTGCCGGCAATAGCCAAGCACATCGCAATATTCCAGGCAGACACCTAGATAGGTCTGGTAGAAGAGGACCTAAACAAGTACTGGTGGAGCCGAAAGGAGGGCGGGAAGGGTACGCGTAGCGCGCTCATTCTTTTGCACTCAGGCGACTTTAGCGGTTATTCAGCAAGGCAAGTGAAGTCCTTTCGTCACGTAAGATGTAACTTTCCTACCAAAACGTTCGCAACATTATTTTTTTCCAGTGGTTTTGAGAAGCCCTCAAGCAACTAAAAAGAGCGTAGCGAACTCAGCGCAATACTCCATGCAGTCTTTCTACACATGGGTTGTGATGGAGCAAACGATGAGTTTCTTCGCGTGTTTGTAGAGCTGATTGTCAAGTCTATTCCAGCAAGCGACGGATCTATGCGTTTCAGTTAAAGAGGGAAGAAGCGCATAATTGGGACGTCAAGCAAAATGGTATATGCATCTGCAATGATTTATCGAGCTGCCACTGTTCTGGACCCACGGAAGTATCGAGTTGGTCGGTAGCTGAGGAGCTTGCTGGTTCAGTAAAATTGCTCCGTAATTACTTCCGGTGTTTATGAATGAGTGGGTAAGGAGTATGGATAGTGATGGAGTAGAGGATGAGTTTTCTTTGACGTATTTGTTTATTCGCGTTTCGCGTTTTGATTACGTGTAAGAATACTAGAAACTCCCACCAAGCGCCAGCAACTGCAATCCGCGTCAGATCCGGGATTTGGGGGAGGAGCTTCGTCGGCAGCGGCATCAGAGCGTCGCAACAATATTCCTTCGAGTTCCCGCATAGTCCGTGAACCGTTGGCCTTGGTACAACACAACTCCAGAGTCGACAAGGGCGTATGCTGGTCTTCCGTATATTAAATATTATGCAAGTGCTCTGGCGCCTTCCCTTGTAACATCCTTGCAGAGGTTGCAATAGAGAACACGCTGTGACATGGTAGAATCTAGATAGCTTCTTGAACTCCGGCAAAGAAACAGGAACCTTTCCAATGTCAATATCAGCTCAGCCTCATGCAATTATACTCGAAAGCGATTGAATAAATGGTTGGATGGATACCCTTGAGGGTCAAGCAGACTTGACCTGAACGTCTACAGGCATAAGGGGCGTCGAAGCAGCCTCATCCATCAACAATGAAAACACATGGTTATAATGACCCAACTTTTTTTGATCAAGCGAAAAAAAAAAGAAGGATGATGACTCCGTCCATCAAGCAGATGGTCGAAAGCGCGTGGGAGCTCAATCCCAAGGAAGCGTTGAAGACAAGCAGTCTTGTGTCCACCTACAGGATCTCCCTGTACCCCACGAACTGCCATCCCCATGCAATTAACACTGTCTTTTGACAACTCTGCGCGCATTTGGGAGCCCGGGCTAGATTCAGTAGCATGGATGAATTGTTACCTTATGGATGATTGCCAGGCGGAGAAAAGATTTTTTTTTTTTTTTTTGGAGAAAAGATGATTGCGAGGACAATGGACAATGGGCGCGATAATGACGCACCAATCTCATTCACTCCCTTCAGGTCGCGGCACGCATTCTCAACAGCTGCCACCGTAGCCCGCATATAGTCCAAGGTGCACTTCCTACTCCCTTCTTTGAGGATATATTCGCCCATTCTCACCCAGAGCTCCCTGAGCCTTACATTACACTCATCGAAAGCCTCTGCAATCTCCTCCTCATGCTTTCTCTTCCTCGACTCCAGTTCCTGGGCTCGTTGCACGTGTATCAGTAACCGAACATTCGGAGGAATAAAGGCTGGAACAGGAGGGTAGTCTTTAGTCATGTTGTCTGGACC
>MU617285.1:0-16777 GCA_025201705.1 Dissophora ornata
TTTAGTGTGGCCGTTTCTGATGAGTTCTACGCGCTCAGCATAACAGATACTCGCTCAGGAAAAGTATTGCATGTTGAAGATCTGAAGGGTAAGGTACTTGGAATGGAAACTACTGAAAAAAAATGAACAAGCTATACGCTGCCAAAGTGACTGACCAACGCGTTCTGTTGAAACCCCTCCCCCAGTTGTCACCCTAGACCACGAAAAAGCTGGCAGTGTCCAGGATAACAACAATAGCCATCAGGACTCCCATGCCGACCACTCACCGGAGGACCTTCAGTCCCTGCAGCGCGTGGGTGTCGTGATTACAACGCTACAGTTTGTCATCTCAACTACCAGCGATCAGGATAAGACGCCGTCGTTGCTGCTTGTTGCTGGATCTACCGATGGCATCTACATGATTTTTGCCATCTCGACCCCAGATTATCACCCATCCCAGCTTGAACCTCTAAACCCTCACCAGCCTCAACTACGATTCGTCAGAAAAGTGGAGACGTTCCAGACTAAGGAGCAGTTTAGATCGGTCCATACCTCCGTAATCAATGTGATCTCCCCGTCAGAAAATGCTGCTCCCGCCGCCATCGCAACCTCGTCGAGTTCCAGCATCTCGTCCGTATCGACTACAGCAACTAGTAGCACAACAACTTCTTTCTCACAGCAGCCACATCCGCTCCCACCACCACCGTCCCCGCATTCTCCTCTTGTCCCTGCACTCCAACGACATTCCGAGGATGGGGCTGGGAACGTGCCGCCGAGCCTGAGTGCGACCATGTCAGATACGTCAAGCACAGGCAGGAAGTCGAGCGATATTAGCAACAATAACAGTAGTGGTTCTACAAAGGCATCCATCTATTCGACCTTGAAGGAGGCTCAGGAGAAGGTTATGTCGAAGGCCCAGCAACGTCTCAACTACCTTGTCTGCGTCTCTGAATATGGCATCCGTTTGCACATGAACTGCACATCCCGACGTATCCATAAGATCGACTTCTCTTCGCAGTCTGGCACAGGTAGCCATGCGCATGCCGTTGGTGGACAGGGGTTTGCAAGCAAGGTCGGAAGGATCATGGCTGCAAATGTTGTCTACCATGGTGGCGCTTGCTGTATCCTCTGTATTACAGAGTCCGGTCGGATCTGGCTTTTCAGCGTTCCTAAACTGGAGCCGATTCCCTTGCCCACCCCTGGCGGAGAACTCTTCTTGCCTATTGTACTCGAGGCGGAGAGGTTGCGGGAGACTGTGATCTTACCGGATGGACGGATCTTTGTCCCAATTCTGAAGTACGAATATAGGGTGTACAGTCTTTGGGGCCATGACCGGTGGGTTCGGACTCCAGCGGGGCTGGTACAGGAACGGTCAGTAGAGACTTCGACGTATTTGCAGCTGTATGATCATGGGATCCAGATCCCACCCAGACCCACGAATGCGGCTGGAGGACATCATGCATCAAAGGGCTGGTTTGGACTGGGTCAAGCGGTTGAAGAATCTCCAAGCCAGGAGGATCTGGACGAGCTACGTAAGTGAACCCATTGTTTATTAATTTATTTTTTTGTCTCTCAACGCCTTTCTAATTAAATCGCTGTCTCATCATTACAGTTGGTGGCGAGCATTATCGTGCTGTGAATCCGATCCTCAAACGCGCTGGGGTTCAAGGACCGCCCGGAACAGCTTCCGTGCCGGGCCCTCCCGTTCCAGCCAAGACCAGCAATGTAGAAAGCGGCGGCGGTGGTGCCGGATCGGGCATTGCTAGTATGATGAACCAGACTTTGCAAAACCTGGACGAGCGTGGCAAGAGGCTGGGTGAGCTTGGTGATAAGACTGCGGAGATGAATACTGCGAGCAATGACTTTTTGGCGGCTGCGCGGGAGCTGAATGCGAAGAACGCCAGTAAGAAGTGGTACGAGTTCTAGTTATAGGAGGGACTAAGCGCCTGTATAATCATAAAATAAAAATCGGGACATCCTTAACATTGCGATGTGGTTCCAAGATATTCGGCCGATCATCTTTGTATTTTTCCTTTTTGATGTTGACGGTAAATCGATGATCAATTGTCAGTTGCCATGTGCTGGAGATAAGGCGGCATGTTGCTGCATATCTCAAAAGACACGATGGGGTGTAATTCCTCCGTTCATGCAAGATTAGGCATTGATCCTTCCTCCCATGTACCAGAGAACTTTGTCGAGGTTGAAGAAGGCGGCAATTAGCCATGCATATTTGCTCCTTGTAAGATGCGGTTTATTTTTTAATTTCTTTTTTTCTCTTTCTTTTGTTCATGTGCAAAGTCGCATATGTGTGTCTGCATGTGAGAGAGAGTGTGTATGCGTGTGCCCTACGGAGAAAGGTCCTGCTCAATCGCGCGACTTTCCACCGTAATCGAAGATCCCTGCAGCTCTAATGACGCAAGCCGCTCTTGGAGTTGCACGATCTTGGCATGCAACTTGGCCTCTGTCTCTGTCAATTTGTGCTCGTCTTTCACATTAACAGCAGGGCCTGGACCCGGAGCGGATTGTCGTTCATTGTTGTCTGCTCTAGCCCCCTTGCCAGCTCTGTATTGTCGATGGCGCGCCTCCCGTTCCGTCAACCACGCCCACATTGCCTCTTCTTGGTCCCGGGCAAACCTCTCTTCCCTCTCAATGTCATCCAGTACCTTCCGAGGCTGTGAAGGCATCCATCCAGATCCAGCTGAAGAAGGAGGCGTTCTCGAATGATGGGGCGGGGAAGAAGCAGAAGGGGGATGATACACATCGGGATGTTGGTCGTGGTGATGATAATAATGATGTGGGTCCACATAAAGAATGTCGTTCTGGATTCTCTCGATCTGAGAACTGACGCTTGAGATCTGGAGATAGATGTAAACATTGGCAAACATCACGATCACCAGGATGGAAACAAATGCCAGATGCGAAGCTGCACCATGGTTCCATTCCATGGCTTTCGAGAGTGCTGACCAAATACCCAGAGATGACGGAGATGTGCCTGCCGGGATGGTCTTTGACTGAGCGATATCCTGTGACTCAAATCCTTGACCACCACTCGACCGAGTTGACGCAACTGAAGATGGTAAGCTCTCTCTCGATCCGACAACATAGCCTTCGGGCATGGCCGCCTTTGCTTCGATAGCTACAGCGCCACCAGCGCTCGCTGTATTGACAGTCGAGGACGAACCTGCCCCTGCAAAGATATTTGGGTTCGCAGCAATGAATTTTCGAATAGACTTATTCAATTCCTTGAAATGCGTCGTCAAGCCCTCTGCAGCACCCTTTTCAATCTGACCCTTGATCCAGCTGCTCTTTGAAAATTCTACGCCTCCTGTCACTTCGACTTGAACCTGATTGGGACCTGCCCAAGTGATGCAAGTACGGCATTTCGTCGTGAAACTCCCTCCCGAGGGCACATCCGGTGTCGAGGTGGTTGTTACTGTTGTCACATACTCATCAAGGTCCCTGTGCTCCACAACATCCGTCAAAATGGCCTTGGTCGTCTTGGGCCCAATTGGCATCCCGATCCATTTGGTATATCGCGTCGCTTTGGTCGACATTCCATCTGCTGTCTGTTGCCAGGGCTCCTCCTGCACGTCTGCACCTTTCATTGCCTCCGATGTCAAAAAGTTCTTGTTGAACTCAGAGTCGAAGAGCAGCTTCCACATGGACTGAATCGAGCCAGGGTAGGTTTCTAACATGAACTGTGAGGGATAGTGACGTCCATCTTTACAGGTTGTGGGCGTCCGATGAGCTGCCTCAGCTCCGGTTACTGCCACCGCTGCTGGTGGTGGTGATGATGGTGTTGTCTGCTTGGACAATGTCGCGACTACCGTTGGTGATGATCGAAGTTTGGGCGAAGACTCTGTACCGGAACGAGGTCGATTCACGGGCAGAGCGAGCGAGATTTCATCAAAAGATGAACGAGTACTGACGACAGAGTCGCGATTCCTAGGAATATCGAATGAGGTGGGACGGGGTGGCAGTTCCGATACTGAGCGGCCACGTCCTGACTTCTTTCCAATACTGGTTGGTGAGAGTGAACCTAATTGTAGCAAATAAGGATGGAAGGTCAGTATGCGAAGGGAGAACAACGTGGATAGTACGAACGTATACATCGGAGATCAGCACGAACCATTGCGAAGGTAGTCATCGTCTGGGATGATGGGCGCTATGACATCTAATATCATCAATAATGTTACGTTACAGCGAGAGCAGAAAGATATTGTGATCAGTTTCGGGCCAATAGATTTGCCACGGCACCTCGGGCCCCAAACCAAACATTTGCCACATACCTTTAATCAACTTCTTGACAGCTGCCCTCTTGGACCCTCGTCGCAGGATCCCCGTATTCGACTTTGTGTCATCGTCATCATCCCAGTTTCCATTGCTCTCATCGCCCGTCCAGGTTTGGGACGCGTTCGAGAACGACCGTCGGTGACGATTCTTTCGGGATTCGGAATTGCCTCGGGCTGAGGAGATAAATGATTGCGCGTCATTGCTGTCCTCGTCATCGTTGATAGTCATGTTGTACCGATTATGTCTATAATTTCCATGGGCGCTGCTCGCAGCCGACGCATTTGCTGCGCAGGGGAACGACTTTCGCCACGCGGCCATCAACAAATCATGAGCGGCGTCGCGGGATAAGAACGAGGCAAAGAAGTGGCCTTTGGTATTCGTGGTGGTGACAATGCTGATGGCATTTGGGATCACGAACGCAGTCAGTCTCTTCTCGATAGCCGTTATCTCGGAGAAAGCAATGACAAGCTACACACCATCATTTTGTGACGCATGGTTGGGGGTGGATAAAAAAGAGAAACAGGCTAAACTGAGTGGGCCGAACAAACTCCATGTTTCCACTATAGGCAATTTTGATGTCATTAATGGCGCGTGTTGCACTTACAATGGTCACCCAGCCAAAGATGTTGGCATTGAAGCAGACATGGTTCTCGCTGATATGGATTCGTCCTTGGACCAGAATCTCTTTCTGCAGAGCACATCCATAATCTACAAACAATCATTGAGTTCAAGGGAAGAGTGAGCATGACGCGTTTCCTGTCCTTTTTTTTCACCCATCCCTTCCTGCGCAGGTTGGCCGGTCCAAGCGCGTGGTCCAAGCTCTCAGGGCCTCGCGCATACACGTTGTAGCAGTAAAATAGAAAGTCAGCTCATCCCTCTCATGTGCTCGCCTCGCCTCGTCTCGTCTCCATCCCCGATATTTGTTTGTTGAAAACGGTTGATGTTTTCCACATTGCATCTGAAAAAGGATATTTGACATATTGGCTGAGCATATCAAACCACGGCAGTAGTACCACCACCCTCAACAAAAGCAAGAAGCTCAACCCCGCTACCACGCCACTGCCACGCTGCGCCGCGCATTCACGCGACACTTTATGTTGTTGTTGTTGTTGATGTAATATAAACCTGTTACGTGGTACATCTGCCTGCAACTCAATTGCAAAGTGCGATCCACTCTTTGTTCTTAGTGTTTTGCGTGCGTATGCGGACAATTTTTTCCTTTCTCTGCTCTAAACTCCAAACCGGTTCTTCCTGGTAAAAAAAGACACAAGGCCTGGACCCTGATTGGAAAGTAGCGAAAACTCGGACATTCTAAAATAAAAATCCTTTCACTTTCCAGGGAATATTTACTTGTATTTGAGTGGATCTTTTTTTCTTACACGAATTGCATTCTGCAGGAACACATGTATTCCGTTGGTTTCTTTTTTTGTTTTCGCTCAAAGCAATCCCCACGCCCAAAAAAAAAAAAAAAAAAAAAAAAAACTCCTGCGTTTTCTCAAGCAGGGCCCTCACTCCTCGTTGACCGTTCCAACAATCGATGCCTCCCCGAGTTATTTAGTGGAAAGGGATTTCAAGAAGAGACTCTCTGGGGAGGAGTGACAAATAAAGAGATGAATATTATTTACCTTCGATCAGTTTCTCATTCTCAGGCACGCTTCGAAACAGTGCATGGAAATCGCCGGATCTCTTCTCGTTCGCGTATACAAACGAGATCTGTGTGCTGTATTCATCTTCAGATTGTCCAGTGGCAGCGGTCTCATGGCTATTGCGCTGCGAGGTCAGGGCTGACGCAGACGCTGAATCGAATCCGGTGGTCTCTGGAAAGCTGCCTACGCCATGGAAACCATCATAGTCCTCGACGGCCATGGATTTGGGACGTGCAATTGGGCCCAGACCAGCCTGATCACTCGAGGAACGATACGTGGATGGGAGTGTGGATGGAGCAGGGGGTGGGGTTGTTGCAGTGGCGGTGGCAGTGGCGGCGGTTGAGGGCGCGGTTGAGGACGGGAAAGTTGATGTAGAAATAGATAAAGTAGTGTGGGTGGCGGCAGTGGCAGTGGCAGTGGAAGGTGTGCCTTGGTCCGACTGTGCTGTAAAAGATTCAGAAGAAGAGACAGGATGGAAAGATGTGAATGAGTGGGCGGGAGGGAAGGGATGATCAAGTCCATCTAATGCGTTTATGGAGGTGGTGCTGCCATTGTTGGGCGTTGCGCTGGCGACGGTGATTGTGGGGTATGGCTGTGCTGACGCAGTAGTAGAAGCAGTAGTGCCAGCAGGTCCGACGGGGATTGTTGGTCCCGATGGGCTGATGGTATTTCCGGTGGCCGTTGGGACATGGCCGTCGGAGCTGATGAATGACGGGGGAATGGACGGCTGCTGCTGTTGTTGCAGTTGCAGTTGCAGTTGTTGGAGCTGTTGCTGCAATTGTTGCTGATGCTCCTGTTGTTTGGGATCGTTGATGGAAGGAATGGCCTGCTGTTGCTGCAGTCGCTGCTGCTGGCTGGTGCTGGTCATGGTGGAGCCGCTCTTATTTTCTTTTTCTACTGCCTATTCTTTGTATGTTTCTACGACACGCGCGGAAGTGTGTTGCGCTGAGAATGAATGGCGAAGAAGAAACAGGGATGTGGAAACAGGGAATTGATCAATTGATCTGATGCCGACGAGTTGGACTGTGCGACAAGAGAAAACGCGGGCGAATAGGAGGATGGGGAAAAAAAACGGCGGAGAAGTGCTCTCCCTCCTTCCGCGGGGTGCGCACGCAAATATGGCCACAAAGAGTGGCAATGCGCTTGTTTAGTGTTCTTTCAATTGCTTTCAACGCTCGCTTACATTGGTCTTGACCGCGCAGTTTGGCAGAGAGGCGGTGCGGTCCAAATGCTGGACGGTATTTGAGCTGTCAGATTCAGGCACGACAAGAGGAGTGGGGCTTTACGCAAATGCACCACGGACGATCCCTTTATATACGTTACTGCATCATCGTCTCACTATTACCAACGTGGGCTGTTCCTGCCGCGAAGCCAAGAACTGTTCTCAGCATGGGCTGTGGTCATCGAGTTCCCGCATGGCAATGTACCAAGTATATAACACCAGCACAATTTGCACGACTTGGCACTCGGAGAAATTGGGGAATCCGGGGTCTGTAGGCCCCTGCCGCTCGCGAGTAACAACGGCTCTCGATATTGCCAAGCAATTGGCCAATGGGCTTCTCCTTGGCGGGCAGGGCTGTTTCCTCGATGCACAATCTTGCAGATGGATCGGGCGATTGAAGAAATCCATATCATCACTGCACCCACTTCTCCTGTTCTCAAGGTACTGCCCTAGCATACACATCCCACTAACAGTAAGTGTCGCGTTTCATGCAGAGATATTCAGCAATGGAAAATCAAACAGCACCTGAAGAATGGGTAAGATGAGTATGGGAGGAAGGAGCCTGGGCCCAATTTCCTGCAGGCATGGACTACCTTCTTAATCCTCGAACCCAGGTCCAACGCTCGCATTATACATAATTTGCTGCATTCCGTGATTGGGCCATTTTGAGTCTGGGCGGTAAAAATGGCACTGCTTGACCATCCGTTTCTTTGCTCCAAAGGGTGCCTGTGAAAACTTACACGAGGGCGAATGTTCTCTTTTCCTACTTTCCCGACTTCCCAGCTTCATCAATCCACCAGAGCCAGTCGTGTATCTTTCTCATCTTTTCTCTCCGTCTCCTCACTGTCTCTCGTTCCCATCTGCTCCACCCGTCTGCCCCGCCCATCTAAGAATAGTCCAACAGTATCCATTGGTAACCCACAGTGGGCCATTCCTGAACCTGGATGTTCATTTAGATCTCTGCTAGAAGTGACAAGACTAAGTGAACATTAGATTCGTGTTTGGGGTGAGTGTGTGCTTCTTAGCCCTTGATAGGCGGTTGAATAAACATTTGTAAACTGACCATCAATCCCACCTTGCTTGATGACATGCTCTTGGCATATTTGCGATCAGCAACCATATCTACTATGGGTGTGTTCACAGAATTGATAACATTGTTATAAATCCAATTAGGAACCAGAAACCAAAAGAAAAGGCTAAAGAAATCAAGTAAACGTTCAGAATATCGATATGTTCAGCAGTCCATTTTCGCCATGGAGAAGCATTCTCTCACCACAAGTCGCGTTGGATCTTACCAATGCCCATTTAGAGAACGCACGCAAAGCAAAAAGTTTTGAACTGGCTCTGACGTAATGCAGCGAAGCATAAAAGACCTTCGCCCGCATAAGGAGATACGTGAGAAAGACTCTTGTGTCATCCGTGAGCGTCGAGGATCGAGCTATGCGCTTCTACTTATTTTGAACTTGGCGGGATATTGGACAACTTCAAGCGTCGCGACAAGGCACAGACCTGTTACAAGATTTCGGAAAAATGGGGGTAAATAAGCGTCGATGGTTTTGTGATACCAAAATGTTCCACGATCTTGCAAATCAATACGTTCGTTTTAGAGGTCGTGTTCAAGAGCCGGCCTCTCTCCCCGACCACGTCGCTTCTCCTCCTGCTCCAGACCCCATTGTGGATCTCTCTGCCGTTAGCCTATTGCCTACTCCTCCTCCTCCACCCCTCTCTCTTCCTCTGATTCAGGAAACCACAAGCCGCGACATTGCTTTCATCCCTGCACACATTTTTGCAAAGGACATACATCAGCCTCCTGATATAAACAATCTACCAAAGGCTGATGAGCGTCTCAAGACCACATCGCAGCTCGTCCACTGTCTTGGTCTTTTACAGTTTTCACAATCCGCCAACGATGCAATCGATTTGACTGGGCAAACTTGGCTAAATGCAATAGCACAAAATACCGATGAGCAAGAAAGGTTGGAAATGCTGGCAATCAAGCTGCTCGGAGAATTTGCTCGCGAGGAACTCAAGGACGCGAATGCGGTCGCAGAGGTCGTGTGCCTGGTCCCAGTTTTCGAGAAAGATCAGCTTCAACAGTTACTCCAACTGCTCTTTCACGGCATTCAAAAATCCCAATTGCTGGATATCAATCTACTCGAAGGACTTGCACAACTAGTCCAACACGCTCGCCCTGGCCATCTCAACGCTGACAATCTGGTCAAGATACTCGATCTCATCAGCACGCGCTTTAGAGGCACTCACAAGCAGTCGCGAGATTCCATCTATAGGTTAGCATTGACAGTGTCACGTGTCTTGGATGCCATGGCCGATAGCGAGGTCAAAGGTCTAGACCGTGAAAACGTCCATGCGCCTCTCACAGACTATTTGCAGGGGTTAGGAGATAGCACTGACCCATACTTGGTCTATCAAGCCGCCTACGCCGCTCAAGCTTTATTATACGTCCCAGATGATGAAACACCGTGGCAAGCCACACCCCGTCGCACAAGAAAGGTTGTTAAGGGTGATTCAGGGCTGGTGAGCGCAGTGAAAGCCGTAGATCTCAACGGCTTTATCGAAGGCTTGGGACATATTCAAGAAGGTCTGGCTGGAACTCCGGAGGTCTTTACGCTAGCCAAAGACGCGTACGACGATTTTAGTGCACTGGCCGAGAGCGGAAAGCAATTTATGGATTGTTTAAAGGATGGCCTCGACCTCCGTCACAAACGTGCGTGGTATCAAGCATTACGCGATGCAGATGTCTTGCTTCATAATGGCCAGCTCATGGAATTCAAGAGACTGATATGTGATGCGCCCTGCCGGTTCAATCTTACATTCCAATGGGGAGTATGCCAACGACTTGGAGAGCTGGCTGCTAATACAGAGTGCGATGGCGACTCTCGCGAAAGTGCTGTCGCATTTCTAGGAGAGATGTATCAAAACGATGTAGTCTGGGGCCAGCACACCAAGATCAAGCAGTTGATCGTCGATATTCTTATGCAGCTTACAGTGGCATCTGGAAGTGAAATGCACGGTAAGAAGTGTAATGCTATGATATTGTTATGAACTCAACTCTTTGTAACTAAATACTAACAACATCAAGTCATTTAAATACTTTCAGCTGCTGAAACCTTGCTCCAGGAGTTGAAAACGGATGGGAATGCCAAGAAAATGGCGCTTTACCAAGCTTGTCGAGAGGAGTGTCCAGGTCCCTATCCATTGAAACCTGCCTTGCACCCATTGTCTCCATCCATTCTCGATCGCGTTCAGGAAACAGTAGATGTCGAAGCTAGTTGGCGCAAGCTAAAAAGGCGGCGCTTGGAAGGGAAGGGAAAAGATGTCTATATTCCTCTACTTGCTAAGGCTCGCCCAAAGGCCCGCGATGATGCGCTTTTCCCATTGATGGACAAAGTCAAGGAGTTCCTAGACAGTGAGCAAAAGGTGTTTTTGCTGCTAGGTGATTCTGGCGCGGGAATATCTACCTTTAACCAGGAACTCGAATGTCATTTGTGGAACAACTACAAGAAACACGATGGCCATATTCCTCTCTTTATTACCTTGGCAGCCATCCAGAATCCTGAACATGATATGATTGCCAAACATCTACAGAAGAATGGGCTCACGGGTCCTCAAATCCAAGAGCTCAAGGACCATCGCAAGTTCACCTTGATTTGCGACGGCTACGACGAGTGTCGGCAGATGCAAAACCTTTACATGAGCAACGAACTGAATCAAGAAGGAGGATGGCGCGCTCAGATGGTGATTAGTTGCTGCAGCGAGTACCTTGGCGCCGATTATCGAGATAGGTTCCAACCAGTAGACCATAATCACAAAGCGGAGTCGTCACTTTTTCAAGAGGCGGCCATCGCACCATTCTCGAAGGGTCAGATTCAAGAGTATATCAACCAATACGAGCCTGAAAGCTGTCTGGAGTGGTCGGCTACTGACTATATGCAAGCACTCGATCGGATTCACGGCCTGAAAGATTTGGTGACGAACCCGTTTCTGTTAACCCTGTCGTTAGAAGTACTGCCGCGCATGGCGAATTCAGGACCAACCCTCCCAGCGACTCGTATCACTAGAGCCGCACTGTATGACCAATTCGTGGTGCAATGGCTGGAGCACGGCAAAATACGACTGCACGAGATTGTGGATGACCAAGATAAGGAAGCACTGCGGCACTTGTGTGACGAGGAGTTCGTGCGGCGAGGAGCTGCGTTCTTGAAGAAATTGGCGGTAGCAATCTACGAGAGACAAGAGGGGAATTCAGTGGTCGTATATTCGTCAACCAAGGACGAAGAGACATGGAAAAAAGAGCTCTTTGGTCGAGATCGCGAGACGGAACTATTGCGTGAGGCTTGTCCTCTCTAGCGCAACGGCAACCAGTACCGGTTTCTCCATCAATCACTTCTTGAATACAGTCTGGCACGCGCAATATTCGAGCCGCTGGATGAGCCAAGTAATGAACCTGAGAGTGTGACACCAACAACGGCCGAGTTCGGACGAATTAGCAACAGCTCTGCTGGCATATTTGAGACTGAAGATGACTCGCATGCAATGATTGTGGCATTAGCACAGCCGGTGCTCGATTCGACTTTAGGACGGAAAAGCTATGTGGGAGAGCCATCGATCCTTCAATTTTTGGTGGAGCGAGTCCATCAGGAGCCTCTCTTCAAGGAACAGCTACTCTCAGTCATTGAGTTGTCGAAAACCGACGTTGCAGAAGTGGAGACTGTGCGGTTAGCAGCAGCCAATGCGATTACGATATTGGTCAAGGCAGAAGTACACTTCCATGAAGCGAATTTACAAGGTATACAGATTCCAGGGGCGGATCTGAGTCATGGCGCATTCGAATTTACTCAGTTCCAAGGAGCCAATATGAGTAATGCCATTCTCCGCAGCGTGTCGCTTCTTGGAGCAAATTTGAGTAAGGCCCAGATGTCAGGTGTCGAGTTTGGCGAGTTGCCTTTTCTCCAAGAACAGAGTGCGGTGTATTCATGCGCATATTCACCAAATGGCAAAATATTTGCTGTCGGACTTGATAATGGAGACATCAGTATCTATACGACCTTGGACTGGGATAAGACGGTGACCTTAAGCGGCCATAGTGTCAGAGTTCTGAGCGTTGTATATTCACCAAAAGGCGATCGGATTGTTTCTGGCAGTCGGGACAAGACCGTGCGGCTGTGGGACGTTGAAACAGGAAATTGCTGCCACATCTCGAGAGGCCATAGCAAGGGTGTTTCGAGTGTCGTGTATTCGCCAAAAGGCGATCAAATTGCCTCTGGAAGTGAAGACATGACAGTGCGGCTGTGGAGCGTTGAATCAGGAGATTGCTACCACGTCTTGAGCGGCCATTGCAACCGCATTTGGAGCGTCGTGTATTCACCGAATGGTGATCAGATTGCGTCTGGTAGTTGGGACATGACAGTGCGGCTGTGGGATATTGAAACAAGAAATTGCGGCGACACCTTGAGCGGCCATAGCGACTGTGTTAGGAGTGTCGCGTATTCGCCAGAAGGTGGTCATATTGCTTCTGGCAGTGGGGACGGGACAGTGCGGCTGTGGGACGTCGAAACAGGAGATTGCCGCCACACACTGAGGGGCCATAGCAAGGGTGTTTCGAACGTCGTGTATTCGCCAAAAGGTGATCAGATTGTGTCTGGCAGTTGGGACAAGACAGAACGACTATGGGACGTTGTAACGAGTCAGTGTCAGCTAGTAATTGAAACCTACAGGGATGTCTACAGCATCGCCTGGAAAGCAATACCTGCCGGCAATTGTTTGGCGACTGGATGTAGTGATGGGTCGGTTCGACTGTGGTTGGTCACTGAAGATGGGAGCAAGTGTAATGCACGGTTGCATTGGAGATCCCCACCGAACGCGCTCAGTTTGATCGGCGCCTCAATGCAAGACGTCGAAGGACTAGATCGTCTGAATATCCAGCTCTTGAAGCAACGCGGGGCTGTGGGCGAGCCGGCGTCGTTGAACATGGAAGCTCCATTAGACGCATCTAAGGCTGACTGGTGTGTTATCTAAGGCGACTAAATTCAAACTGTTTGAAATTATCAAGGCATCTTGCAACCCGCACAATGGCTACTGTGCCTGTAATAGGCGTAAACCAGCAAGGGCGTGAAAGTAGCGACTTGACAGGAAAGGCGTCAAATGGAATCCGTACCTTGTTTTATCAGACCGTATTAGATCCACTACACAAGCATCCTCATATGCAACTAGATAGTTTTACTTAAATGAATACCAAGTCAACATCACACTATTTTTCGACCTCAACGTTCTTGGAAAAGGTTCACATATTTCCCTTTGGAATTAAGCGCTTGAACAAAACTCGGGTCGTGGGACGTTTACAGTGACAGAGAGAAGGGACTCCTACGGTTACTCCCGTCAATTTTCAACTTCAAGTCCATCAGCTACTCTCCATCGAACATCATTCCTTTTTAACATCGTCCTGCAGTCAGCACTGGAATGTTATCTATATCAGACCCATCTCTAGCAATATATCATCAATAATGTCAATTCAGGAACGAACGACATTTAGGCCTGCAGGCGGATTTCTCAGTGGATTTGGTGCTTTGGAGTCATGTCAGCGCCGGTGCCACTGTTATTACCACAAGCGTTTGGAAGGCTATGCATGCCCTTGGGTTCAGTGTCTCTAGCAACGCCCATGTTAACACAACAATCAACCCCAGTCCTACTTTAACAAAGGACATTCCTCTGGGGTATACTCGAAGCTCTCAGCTACAGGGCATTGTCGAGTGAACGTTGTTTTAGGTGGCTTAAGATCCTGAGCTTGAAATTAGATAGGAGTGTGAGAGATTCTAGAGGATCTAGCAAGAGAACTTTTCGCCAACCTCAGAGGATCTCCCTGGAGTACACTTTACTTCCCCCAAGCCGGAGAAAAAGGGAGAGAGAGGGATTAATGGCGAGGGTGAGCCCTTATTGGCAGTCAAGGCCCTAGTCCTGCTCGACGATATGGCGGTTCATGCCTCCACCCTCTGGATATCCTTTTCTCCGCCGCTGTAATCCCGAATCCCTTTCCCTCCAATGCTTGGACTCCTCACTATCCAACAAAGTCCAAGTACCTCAGCTCCGACCTCACCGAGCTTTATCCATCCCTCCAAGAGTTCACTCTCAACCCGTGCCAACGACGACAGCCTTCGCGACGACAGCTTCCTCGACGCCGATATTACCCGCCTAATCGTTGCGCCGCCTGTAGAGCGCTGGTCCCTTTTCCCCCACATTTATATTATTACCTACCAATTCTACTTGGGGTCTTCTCACTAGCAGTGCGATTGTTGAGAAATGCAACGGGACTGGAGTACCTTACTATTGAGGATTCTGGCGATTTTCTCAAGTTGTTACCTTCAACGACCCCTCCACAACCCTTCAACATCTGGAGGCCATTACTGACAGCTAAAACACATTTCCCTTTAAAAAAACGTCTACCTCAACCCCCTGCGATATTATTATCTCTTCTTAAATCTGTCGTGGTATACTTTGCTCGTTTAAAGATACTATTTCCGATATCCCACGACCAGATGTTAAAGAGGGTCCTGGCTAGTGGTCCAGTGGCCATTGACGAGTCCATTGTACGGTGGGACGGTTCAAGTTGGAGCTGAGCTGCAACGCGAAAAAAAAAAGGAGTGACGTGTTTCAGGGCCACTCCCGCACTTGACCGGCATTAGATAATTCTCTCCGCTTCTGCAGTCTTCTTTTCTCTTCTTTTTTTTACCATTCAAACTCCATCACCACTACCCCCAACACCTAATCACCTCCCAACTTCCAACCATGGCCATCACCAAAGTTCACGCCAGACAGATCTTTGACTCTCGCGGTAACCCCACCGTTGAGGTCGAGGTCACCACCTCCAAGGGTACTTGATATTTTCTCTCTACTCTCTCTCTTTTTTTTATACACGCTCGCTCGTATCGCGCGGCAACCCCCAGATGTGAATACTGATGCTTTGTGCCTCCCATTCACGTTGTTTGTGCCTAGGTGTTTTCCGTGCCGATGTCCCCTCCGGTGCCTCCACTGGTATTCACGAGGCTCTCGAGCTTCGTGATGGTGACAAGAACGCCTATGTCGGAAAGGGTAAGTTTAAGTTTTGAATGGTGGTCGTCGCGCATAAGGAATATCACGGAAAGCGCAGAAGGGGGGGAGCAATTGAAAGAGAGCGGAAATATGGCAAAGAGAGTCTCTAGAGAGAGAGACGGGGGTTGCATCGGCGGGAAATCCGATCAGGGACAAAGTCTTGGTACTTTTCAGCTGGGGGAGGAAGGAGGAGGAGATCAGCATACCGACGAAAATAACAGATCGGAAGAAATAGGCGCGAGCTAAGAAAGGTGTGAAAAAAATAGACACGAGAAAAGAAATGGTGTAATGTGTCGTAGACCCAAGGGGGGGACGGACGGGGAAGGAAGGGAACTCAAACTAAATTTCCGTTTGGGTTCACTCAACTTTCACGCGCTGCCTTTTTTATTTTTAAACATTTTTTTCGTTATTGACACGGACCCCTGGTTATTGACGCGATTTTTTTTTTTTTTTTTTTTTTTTTTTTTAACCCTCGTCAATTTCTCCAGGTGTCTTGACCGCTGTCAAGAACGTCAACACCGTTCTCGGACCCGAGTTGATCAAGGCCAACATCAATGTCCAGGACCAGACCGCTGTCGACGAGTTCTTGATCAAGTTGGATGGAACCCCCAACAAGTCCAAGTATGGTGCCAACGCCATCCTCGGTGTCTCCATGGCAGTCTTGAAGGCCGGTGCTGCCGACAAGGGTGTCCCACTCTACCGTCACATTGCTGAGCTCTCGGGTCATGGTGACAAGAAGTTTGTCATGCCCGTCCCAGCCTTCAACGTCATCAACGGAGGTTCCCACGCCGGCAACAAGCTCGCCATGCAGGAGTTCATGATCTTGCCCACTGGTGCCTCTTCCTTTGCTGAGGCCATGAAGATCGGCTCCGAGGTCTACCACACCCTCAAGTCTGTCATCAAGAAGAAGTACGGTCAGGATGCCACCAACGTCGGAGATGAGGGTGGATTCGCCCCCAACATTCAGGACAATGCTGAGGGTCTTGAGCTTTTGAAGGAGGCTATTGCCAAGGCTGGATACACTGACAAGGTCAAGATTGGAATGGATGTTGCTGCCTCAGAGTTCTACAAGGATGGCAAGTACGACTTGGACTTTAAGAACCCAGAGTCGGATGCTTCGCAGCACTTGACTGGAGAGCAGCTTGCTGCCCTCTACAAGGACTTTACGACCAAGTACCCCATTGTTTCGATCGAGGATCCCTTTGACCAGGATGACTGGTCTGCTTGGACCCACGTCACTGGCGCAACTGACATTCAGATTGTCGGTGATGACTTGACCGTCACCAACCCTGTCCGCATCCAGACCGCCATTGAGAAGAAGTCCTGCAATGCTTTGTTGCTCAAGGTTAACCAGATCGGTACCATTACCGAGTCCATCAGGGTAAGGAACCAAAAAAAAAAGATGATTGTGAGGGGGAGGAATGTCCCAGGAAACCAACATTTTTTATTCGATGGGAGGGGGAAGGGCTTAGCCCTTGCAGGGACAAATGTTGTTGAGTCATGGAAATCACCCAAAAAAAAAAGAGCTCTCTGG
>MU617286.1:0-16760 GCA_025201705.1 Dissophora ornata
ATTCCGTTTCCGTTCTTTCGCTCCTTCCCATCTTGCTCTTCCATCCTCATCCGCCCGCCCCTCCCCTGGCTGTTCCCGTCATCAGCATCAGTAAGAGAGACCCTCCCCCTGCACCGGTGCAGTCGCCCCATCCAATCGTTCAATCAAAGCAATCATCCCCCCTCTCAAGCGATTCATCATCAACCCAATCAGCTACCTGCAAGCCAAAGCATAATCCCCGTCTGCATCCACTGACCTGACCCATCGAATCTCTCCTCATCTCCATCTGCCTTGGTTTCTTGCTTGCTGCATCTGCACAACAAGGACGCGACTTAGTATGACCATTGTTGCCTCTGCTGTCTCTCCGTCTTTGTCATCGTCATCGCCCAAGCCTGCACCTGTCGCCACCGCTTATTCTGCTCCCAACAGCCTGTTCCGGTCCGCATCTCCTGCCGCCCTGCACTATCCCTCTGCTGCGGCTGTGCGCGTCAACCAGGTTTCGTTTGCACAGTTTTCTCCCGAGGGAAAATCCTTCCTCGTCGCTGATCTATCTACATCCCCGGCATTCTCGGCCCTCCAGACCCCTTCTTCCCCGCACTCGCAAGAGCACGAGTTACTGCAGCCACAGCCTCATCCTCGCTCATCGAAGCCACAGCCACAGCCACCAAGCCCAGCCCCCCAGCACGAACACGAGCTGGACAAGCTGGACAGGCAACAACAATATCGTCTGCAGAGTGAGGGTACTCTTATGCAGCCCACAGCCAACACCATAGGTAAACATGAACTCCCACACAAGAGATGTAAACTGATACTGCCAGACACACGCTTCCTCTGCCTTGGGTTGGCACACATGCCACCCCTTTTTGATTGCTGAACCTTTCTTTATTTACACGACACGATGCACCCGGGGGCCTTGGACGTGTTCTACACTTGGTTTCCCACTTTTAACTCTCGACTGGCATTGTCACATCCTGCGTTTGCGCATACTAACCCCCAGCCCCGTCTATTATGGCTCAGATAATCACCCTACCCAAGCCAAGTCGTCCTTGACCTCAAGGCCCATCAAGGCTCTGGCCCCCATCTCCGTCAATTCATCGCACAGCGAGACCCTGCAATCCTCACCAACTAAAAGGCCATCTACGGACGGCGAATACCACCAGCGCTCCTATTCCGCAGTTATGGGTCCGATGGGCGTCAACGAGAACCATGGACATGTGAGAGGCAAGGTCCCTCAAGAAAGCCCATCCCGCAAAGTTGAAAACACTGGAAACGCGAATGCAGGCTACAGGGAAGAAGACAGCTCGAACTCGCACCAGAACAGAGGAAACCATAGGGATATGGATGATGAGGAAGATCAATACGAGGACGACGACATGGAAGGTGAGGAGGATGGGAGCAACCCTGAGACGGACGAAGAGAATGTCGACGAGCTCATGGACGAGGCCGAGTTCGAAGAGGCCGAAGAGCATGATTCTATGAGTAACGGAGCATTTTATCTCCGCCCGGGATCTCTGCAGCAGAGGGGTGAACTGCCCGGATACCATGAGCAGTCAAATAATCAACAACAACAATTTCAACAGCAAGGGAACCGACCCTTTACGAGCATTTTGCCACGCCCTGAATTAAGCAAGAGCCAATCGGAATCAGGATCTGGGTATGGTCATGATACGATCAAACATGAACGAGACGCTGGAGAGGATCAGAGACATCCCGCCCTGTCTTCTTGGGAGGCACATCCGTCAAAGGACATGCTCCGTCAAGGCGCGCCGCGCAATAACCGACCGCTTCAAGTTCGACCCGCGACGGCAACAGAGATGGGTGGCGGATCAGGTGCAGAATACACCAGCAACAATATTACTAGTGGAAGCGGCGCTAGTCCGGGCAGTAATACTGCCGAGCTCAGTGGCGGCCCTGGCTCTGCCAACGCGGCTGGTTCAGCTTTGAACAACTCGGTCGGCGTCAATAATGGCAGCAGCAAGAAGAGGACTACCCCAGCAAAGCACAAGTGTCCACAGTGCGACAAGTACTTTACGCGACCTTTCAATTTGAAATCGCATCAGCGCACACACACGCAAGAACGGCCTTTTGTTTGTTCTTTCACACACTGGTAAGTTTTTTTTATTGTTGTTATTGGAGGAGGAGAGGTCTTGACGTTGCTCAATGGAAATGATCCAGGCGGACTTGGCATCATGCATGTGTACATGGCGCATGTTGGTGGTGGTGGTATGTGTGCGTGGGTCAACGTCGCGACGAGGGGTGAGAGACAGTGACGGGACAGGGGAGATGGCATGGGCGACAAGATGAAGCTGCTCTCTGGGTGTTGTATATGTCATTTCCCTCTGGCAATGTCGTTTTGTTTGTTTGTCATGCGGCGCACTACAAGATGGGAGATATGCTCTGCCATGCTTCAGTGCAGCCTTACCAGTTCAATGTTGATGCAGCTTTCCGGTTGGCTGTTTCTTCGTTGCATTGGCCTATTAGGCTGAGTTCATATGTTCGAGGCATGATGATAGGGCAAGATATTGGTAAATTGGTGTGGGCCCGTGAGAGCCCCCTTCGCAAGGGATCGTGTTTATATTGTGCGTATGCGCAATGTATGTAGCGCCTGGCGGAAGAGCCATAGAGTATTGCAATATTGCTCAGAGATCAACATAGCAACAAGTAAAGAGGGAACGTGATACGTTGGGGAGATCTTGCTATGCACCACGCCAACATCAAAAGGAGGAGGGATGTAGCGCTAGGTTAGGCGGAGCAAGTCCCAGTTTATACTGACGTTCCCATCTTGCCATTTGTTATTGATTGCTCTGTATAGCGCGAGAGCGTTCTCAAGACTGCACGATTGTAACCGGCACATGCGCACGCACTGGAGAATCAAGCCCTACAGCTGCCCAGAATGCCACCGTAACTTTGTCAGACAGGACGCTCTGACGCGTCATCTTCGCTTGGACTTTGGCCACAACAGATGCAGCGGATATCCCGGTCCATTGCCTGGATCCTCTAACCAGGACAAGACCGACGAAAGTGCAGACGATGCCATGGGCGACTCCTCTACAGAGAATCCAACACATTCTTACTCTGTCCCTACGAAGATGGAGGGCGGCAGCGCGACCATCAAGGCCGATACTTCGTATACGTCGCCATCACCCACTTCCCCAACTCGTGTCCCAGTTACAGGAAATCACGGTCTCGGCGGGCCTGAAAACGACAATGAACGTCCCGTGGCACCCGCGGCCTTGCGCGACTCTCGCATACTCTCCAACCCTATTCCAGCATCAGAATCGACTCAACCGGGACCAGAATCCGCGGGGGAGCGGGAGAAGGGCTCGCGACGCGATGCAGGTCCAGTTCCGCACGCTCGATATCCAAGCGTCAATATGGCGCCCATAAGCTTTGTTCATCGGAGTACACCTGTGGAGCGGAGAGCCGTCACGCCTCCCGAGCTCAAGGACAATTCTTCCTTCCAATCCCAGCACTCGCGCTCCTTTTCGCACTCTTCCTTCAGCCACGGCCAACCTCCTCTGCCCTCGACCTCAGCCGCACCCTTGACGCCTCAAACAGTTGGCCCCTCATCGTCTAGTGGCCCGTCCAGTCTAGATCGAAGGAATGCTCCCCCCATCTCACGTAATGGAGCTTCGTGGTCTTCGCAAGGACATGATTCCGCCACATCCCCTTCAGAGTATTACCATGGACCAGTCCCCTCTAGACCACCACCTCCAGGCCACATAATGACCCGCCAAGAGCCACCCTATGGCGCGGAATATGACCGTCAGCGTGTAGCTTCCAACTCGCAGTTAGAATACCCACCGTCTCCCCAAGAAGTAAGGCGTCCTACATCACCAAACACTTCAGAATGGAATGCTCATGGACCAGAGGCTTCAAGATCATGGAGCTGGGACCAGCGGCCGCACGATGGCAGACACCGCCACCCAACCTGGTCAGACTCACCGTCGAGTAGAGCTCCAATGCAACATCCTCAGGAGCAGGGTCCTCACCCGTCTACTATGGCCCCACCTCGAGCCTTGACTATGGATCAATGGCAAAGAGGCCCGCCCCCTTCGTTGCGGGAGGCGCGAGAGGACTTGTCTCCTCGAGAACCTCGAGAGTCTCGGGAGGCCCCTGGCCCTGTTCGAATGCTGCCACGTGCACCTTCGGGCTACCACAGTTCACCCTACCCCGTCGATAGTGCAGAGAGCCAACCTCGACCTCTGTCTGGACACCCTTCATCAGTAGCAAGGCCAGTTGAGACCTACCGCCGATCAGACTTGGAGCGCGACCCACGTCAACGTTCTATGACAGAGATGGATCGCGTGCGGGGATCAGGCGCGACCTGGAGTGAGCAACGATCGCGTTCATTCCATGAACTAGATTCAGGGATGGATCCTCGTACTAGATTCGATCCTCACCCAAGTAGTCCACAGCATGCTCGCGAAAATCCACAGGTCGGCAGGCCATCCGCTGTTGAGGCCTCTTCATCGGTCGCGGAACGGCCTCACGTGTACAGTGGCATGGTTGGGGTGGAAAGGACATATGCGCAGACCAATCCGTATCATGAGCGGGACCTTCCTAGGGACTCGGGGGCTCCCGCGGCCCAGAAGCCGTCTGTGATAAAGGATCCTATGGCGCGTGACTATAGACCTACACGATCTTATAGCACGATGGAGTATGAGTCAGATCGAGATGCCTTCCACAGACAGCCTAGGTACTCGGGCGAGCCAAAACCGCCGTCTCGTGAAGCAAGGCGATCCATGTCCCCTATTCCGCATCATCGCCATTCAGGGGTGGAGTCGGGACGGCCATATGAAGGGAACCCTCGATACCAGTATCCTTCTGATCGGTCAGATCAGTATAGTCGGGAAGAAGCGGAGAGGATGCCTTCGCGACCTTTCAGACACGAGGAGAGGTTGGTGGCGTCGCCACTTCCCCGAGAGGACCAAGGGGGTTACTTTGGTGAGCCTGCCAGGTCAAATTCGTATCGTGCCTCTAATAACTATCCTCCAGGTCATCGTCCCCAGGAGCCGCCTCACCGCCATGCTGATGCCTTCCATGACTCTGGTCGTCGAGAGCGGCATTCGGTCGACATGCCATTGGCCTCACCTACAACGCCGGTCGGCCCGCCGCCAGCAAAGCGGTCGCTTTCTACAGCTGCAGTAGCGACACGATGATTGCATGATTTACTTATTTTAAGCATGCAAAACGATGTTCAAAAAGAAAGAAAAAAAAAAGAGTAACCAAAAGAGTAACCTCCTTTCGTTTGATTCTCTTCATATTCCATCCTTATCATCATACCGTAATAAAAGCATCATATGCTTGGCCTTAACAATGAAAATATCTTTAATATACAGACAATGAGGTGTAAACTACATATGGCGGAGGACCTTTTTTTCAGTTGAAGGTCTAGGGATCTTTGAGTCTGTGGCGTATCACGGCTGTCGGCTGTTTCTTTTTCGGGTTCCTGAATAATGTGACCTCTAGCCCGTACAAACGGATATTGAGCAGAGCTCCGCCTGCATGACGCCACCTAGGCCCAGGCGGACATTTACTTGCAGCACTAATGTTGCTGTGTCTGATGCCGTTCCTTTGCCTCCGCAAATAACCTGGTCTGTTCCAGCAAGAGTTCTTCTTCCGTCTTGCCAGAGTTTTCCAGTCTTCCAGACTTTTTGTCCTTGTCCTATTGAAAACCATTACACGATCGTGCACGGATGGCTTAAGCTTCCAGGGCATATCTGCGGTTGCTTGCGCCGTTCCAACCTACAGTTAAAGTAGGTACTTACCTTGACTTTTTGCTGCGTCTTGTGGTCTTGCAAGACTACCTCGACTTCTGGTAGATATCCGTCGAATCCCAGTGCCTACGAGTATTTGTCCCACAACAACAGGATAAGTTCAGTCCTCCAGAAACACTAACAAGGATTCTCCACTCCTTGTGATGACCGTTGTCCCTACCTTGAGAGCTGTAATAACATGTTCTGCAGCAATAGTCTTTTTTGTCTCCTTCTCGCAAATCTCATTCGCCTCAGAAGCCAAAAGGTGAATAAACTCTATTCACCGCAAAAAAAAAAAAAGTGTTCAATGGGCTGCAACTTTTCGGTGTCCATGGGGGGGGGGAAGGCAGGTTGAACATTTCCTTTCTTACCAACGCAGCATTCGATCAATAGGTCCCGTGTGTCCTTGGCGCAGGCAATGTCATCGGGCATCATTTCGTTGATAAGTTTCTGCACCGTCGCTAATTGGCCATGGAGAAACGCGGGTATGGCAGCGGTTAGCGGAGGAATAAGCGCAAGTTTCCCGCCGTCCATCCCTGATATAAAAGCGACTTGCCTTTTGGCAATGACAAATCGTCATCGTTTCCTCTTTCGTTGTCGCTCATTCTAATAGCGTCCGATGCAAGTTGTGTAATGTTGTGGGTTTGTTCGTTGAAACAAGCAAACTGCCGCGCTGTGACATGTGTGGAGATAGTGCGAAGCCACCGATCCCTCGCAATAAAAAACATTTTGGTGCCACACAACCACTTGACACACACTTTACTTCCAAGCAATCAAGGACTGGAACTGACCATGTCGAGCAAAGAGCAAAGTAAGCAGGATCCGCCAGAAGTGGCAGAGTTTCAAAAGGAGCTTTACAGCCTCTTCGATTCCAGGACTGCATCCGCATCCAAGATCGATCGGCTGACCAAGCTGGCGCTCAAGTCCTCCAGGGTAAAACATCGTCATCCTTCCGACCTCATATTCTGTAGTCATTACATCATGCTTTTGCCGTTTGATCGCATCTGATTTCTGACTCCCTTTATCCCTGTTCACCGCAGTACTACAAAAACGTTGTCTACTGTCTGGAGAAGTTTATCACCCGTTGTGTGCCAGAGTACAAGTTGACAGGCCTCTATGTGCTGGACTCTATCTGCCGGACATCGCAGTCGGTCAAAACAAAGTCTTCATCAGGATCATTCTCAGGGGTAGAATACGTGGGACGTTTCGAACGCAACATTGAGGCGCTTTTTTCAGAGTTTTGCAAGGTCCAGGAGGACAAAGAGAAGGTACGTCTGTGTTCGTGGTACAAGGCAGTCTACCCTTGAAGCTGCAGAGAAGGATCTGTGGATAATTTTCAGGTCGAAACTGGACAAGACAGTTTTCCGACGTGGCGCTTGATATTGCAAAGGAGTTGCCGGGATGCTAGAATGCTAGAATGTCTGGGCGTGAACCACGTTTCGGCGCAGCTGTCGCCTGCACTCTTTGCGTAGATGATCAGGAAAGCAGACTACCAGGACGTGACACCAAGGATCTTATCACGGGGACCATGCCACAGTGTCAATAGACGAGAGTTCACATTGTGGCGAGGGACCTATTACATGAATATCGCCCAGCGCCTCTTCAACTGTCAGTGAGGCGATCTTGGACAGATCACCGCCATAATCGTCGTGCGTGGACATTAGGACTGTTGTAACATTACCAGTAGTGGCGGCCAGGAAGGCGATTTATATTCAACCGCTTCACCAGCAACCGTCGCCAATAGAGACCTACAATAAAGGATCATTGACCTGTAGCCCTGTCGGTCATCGTCTCTCTGCTGATGCTAAAAGTCACTTTTTTTCTTTCTTTCTTTCGTTCCCTGGATTTCTTATATCGCACCTGTCTAATCTCTTGGCCAAAACCACCGTTGATCCCTTGTACCAAACCTCCAACAAAAAAAAAAAATCCTTCAATCCCTGGTCTATGCAAACTCGACTCCGCAATCCTTTTACTTTCCCTTTTCGCGCTATCTAAATAAATTGATTTGCACCCTAGGAAAAAGTAAAGCGGGTAGTTGATCTTTGGGAGCGCTCAGGAACGTTTGCGCCGACGGTGACGGAAAATATCAAGAAGAAATACTTCCCGCTCTTGGAGACTACAAAGGCTGCAAATGGCCACAAAACGACCCTATCATCCACACCGCCAGCACAAGCGCCAGGTAAATATGTCGACTGCACATCGAAGAATACTATTGAAAAGAGATGCAGCCCGTAATGTGATTGAGCTTCTAATCCGATGCGCATTTATTTTACGACTTTATGTTTTCTTGAATCACATTCTGGCACACTGAAAGGAGTAGCTGACGACCCTGCATCTTTGATTTCAACCCTCGCAGCATCCTTGGCACAATCTTCTGACAACACGAAATCGCCATCAGCGTCCGCAGGCTCCCCGTCTACGTCGAGCGCCGTTACAACATCCCATATATACACTGCCGTGACAACAGAGGAAGTGTCTGTAAAGGCTTCACCATATCCAGAGTCTTCCAATGGCCAGACAGATAATTCTCTACTCGCAGGTATCTCCGATCCCTCGTCTGCACTCGCCTTGCAAACGCTTTTGGCAACTGTCTCTCAGGTCAAGGCTGCTACGGCAGGGTCGTCAATGGCCGCCGGCGGAGGATTCTACCAAGCATATCCGTCTTCGTCCTTCGGCTCGTCATCGTTTCCTTCTCAGGCCCCACCATCTACAGAGACACTTCCTCCGGTGCTTCAACAGCTTCAAGGGGTATTATCGATTAGCAATCAGAACGGGGCCTTTCTCCCTAATAATAATACCATGGTTTCCAGCTCTGTTGCGTCTCCTATTCTGCATACTGATGCCCAGCAAGGGGGCGGCTTCATCGATGGAAATGCAAGGAGAATGAACACTGGTCCGGGCCTTCGGGATCCCCGTGTAGACCCCCGCGTAGATCCTCGCTTGGGATACCAACAAAACGCGCATGAGTCGGCACAGCCACCCACGGCACAGCCACCGATGCACGTACACGCACAACCACAGTCTCAGCCACCGCTTCATACCCAGACACCGATGTTTGGCGCGTCTGCGGCACCATCAAACACACCTGGCCTTCTAGGCCCCGGCTTTGATGGTCTGGCCATGGCACAGTTGGCTTCACTCCTGAACTCTTCTGCGAATGGAGCCATGCCATCGCATTTGCCATTGCGATCCGCCGTACCACACCTGCCTTTCCCAGCGCCACCACCTTCTCAAGGGCCACCGGACGCTGCAGGACAGGGATCCCTTATGGACAACCAGTACCACAACCACATTAGCCCACAAAACCCACTTCGATTTCAGAAGGAACCCTACCCTCTACATCACAATGACAGTAGTGGTATCCATTCCCAGCCAACAGACGAAATGCGGTCTGGCCCATCCTTAGGATCCCCCGAAGTAACAGATGACCCGTCGATTGGTCAAGACCAAATCCGTGGTAAGAGAAGAAGGGAATACTTCCAACTTGGTGCCAGCGCTCTTTCGTGCTCAATGCTCTTGTATTATCTAACGTCGCGCAACTGTATGTCATTCTAAAGTCATTAGCCGAACCCTTTGGGTAGGCGGGACGTTTGTTCCCACGATATCAGAACAAGAACTTGAAGGCATTTTTGCAGTCAAGGGAAAGATCGCTACACTGATGGTCAATCATGCAAAGTTTAACGCCTTTATCAAGATGGCGGTTCGAGCACAGGCTGAACGGTGCAAAGCTGAGCTCGATCGGTCCACTGTGCAAGGCGAGGTGATGAAAGTCGGATGGGGCTGCGGATTTGGACCGAGGGATTGTTTTGACTACACTGTTGGATCAAGTATCATACCTCTTGAGCGATTGACGGACACGGACAGGCGCTGGCTGAGCAGTAGTGTCGTGGGTGGATTTGGTCCACGCGAGCCAATCCGCGGAGGCGTTGCGATTTTGGAGCCAAACATTGAGCCCGTGGGCCCTGATGGCCGTGAAGCCTTGCCGAGGCGTGGCAAGAGCTTCGGAGGAGATATAGCCGGTGTGGGCCGAGGAGGACGTGGCGGAGGTGGATTTGGGGAGACTCGTGGCCGAGGGCGAGGTCGTGGCCAGATCCCAATGGATCACCAAGGCCGAGGTCCGGGTGCTGGGCGCGGTCGAGGCGTTGACGACCATGCCGATCAACGATTACACCCTCTTCCGAGTCGTCCGCAGGCTGCAGCGTGGGCAGGGAAGCGCGGCCCTGGTGTAGGCTTGGAACAAGACACAGCCCCATTCCAGGAACAACCATTGCCAGCGCCAGCGTTGCCGTCAACAGCATCGTCGCCTGCATATCAACAGCACAGCCATGAGGAGGACACGAGGCGGAACAAGAAGTCGCGATGGGAATGAGGACTGTGCAGATGTCAAAAATAGAGGCATTTTTTTTTAGTATTTGTTGCAACAGAGACCGGTTTTTATTAAAATGGCATTCACATCATCCATTCACTCATTCAGAAGCGTCTGCGCTTGGCAATACTTCTCTGCCTTCTCCATCCTGTCTGTTCCAGGCACGCTGCTCCAGATCATCCCTGTGCTGCTTCCTCTCGCATCACCCGCTCCCTCTCGCCCCCCCTCTCAATCCTAGCATCTGTTGCTACCATGGATTCCACGGACTTTGCCGACGGCACCCCGCCCGCTGACGTGGAGGAGATGTACTCAAGCTGGGCCCTGCTCATCCTGACAGTGCTCCTGATCGGCGCCATGTGGACATCCTACTATCTCCAGGTCCGCAAGATCACCGCCATCCACGAGTCTGTCATCTCCATCATGACCGGTAAATACGCCCAGTAACATACAGCCCATATTGCAATATGCGCTGCCTTGAGCACGTGGCGATCGCCATCGAACAGGACATGGCTCTGACATCTCCGAGTCTTTCAACTTTAGGAATGATTGTTGGCTTCGTCATCCGCGTGGCCCCGGGGCGTATGGTTCAGGACATGGTCACGTTCAAACATACCTACTTTTTCAACTTGTTGCTGCCGCCAATCATTCTAAATTCTGGCTACGAGATGAAGCAGGCACGGTTCTTCCGGAACCTGGGCAGCATTTTGACCTTTGCCTTTGTCGGGACTTTTATCTCTGCTCTCGTGGTTGGGTAAGGGTTCTCTAGCTCCGCAAAGAGCTAGGCTCTGGATCAGCGCCATGCGTATTGAAACTCACACTGACTTGGACATTGGTGTTTGATGAACCGTTAGAATACTCGTCTACCTGCTGTCGTTGACAGGACTGGAGTCGCTTCAGCTCAGCTTCCTGGACTCGATGATCTTTGGCTCAGTCCTGTCGGCAACGGACCCGGTGACTATCCTCGCCATCTTCAACCAACTCAGGGTCGATCCCAAGTTGTACTCTGTCATCTTTGGCGAAAGTATTCTCAATGACGCCGTGTCGATTGTCATGTTTGAGTAAGGCGCCGCTGGAGCAGCCGGCTGGGGAAAAGAAAATGACGGTCAAGATGATCCATGCTAATCGACGCCTCTGATGTGACCCAATAGGACTCTGAAAAAATACCGAGGAGAGGACTTTCACCTTGGCAACGTGCTCCACGGAGTATCGACTTTCTTCTTTGTGTTCACTGTCTCCTTGACGATTGGTGCCATTATCGGATTGACCGCCGCCCTTGCCCTAAAGCGGACCAACATCCACCTATACCCAGGCCTGGAATCATGCTTGATTGCTCTCATGGCATATGCCTCCTACTTTTTTTCCAATAGCATCCATCTCTCAGGTAAGCTTCACGGCTCCTCCAGTGCAATAGGCAGTAGAAGCTGATGAGACAATTTTGGAGCACTAACACAGATGGTTCGTAGGCATTGTCTCGCTCTTGTTCTGCGGCATCACCCTCAAGCATTATGCGTACGAGAGCATGTCACAGAGGTCCAAGAGAACCACAAAGTCGCTGTTCCAGGTCCTGGCGCAACTTTCAGAGAATTTCATTTTTATCTACTTGGGACTGACGCTGTTCACGGAAACGGATCTGGACTACAAGCCGGTTTTCATCCTTTCCACTTTTGTAAGTGCTCAGGCGACAGGGTTGATTTGTGAGCAGGGAGGCATATATATTGAACTAACGCTTATATTGCCTCAGATCTTTATTTGCTTCTCAAGATATTCCGCTGTCTTCCCCCTCTCGTCGCTGATCAACATGGTATCCGTCTATGTCCTCAAGAGATCGGACACGTTGTCGAGACCTCACCAGGTCATGCTCTTCTGGGCTGGGCTTCGAGGGGCAGTCGCGTTTGCACTGGCTGCTGGCCTGGAGGGCGTGAATGAAGCTGCCGCACTGCGAACCACGATTTTAGTCGTTGTCGTGTTATCTGTGATCGTTTTCGGAGGCACAACCGCAAGGATGTTGGCTATCCTTGGTGTCAAAGTAGGATGCATCGATTCCGAAGGCGAAAGCGAAGATGACGAAGGGTACGAGGAGTATGACCGAGACAGAGAGATCTACCTGACTGAGGATATGTATGGCCGTGGATCGGAAAACCAAGCGCTTTATTTGCAGTCTTCATACTCCAACTCGGAACTATCGTTGCAGTCGCGGCCATCAGATGAGGACTACGTGGGATCTGCGGGGTCTGGATCAGGATCGGGATCATCGACCGGATCCGGCAACCAACTTCGTGACAACACAATCTTGCCACTTCCCGTGGCATCCGCGAATCATCCAGACGACACGCACTGGTTCCTCTCATTTGATGATCGATACTTAAAACCGATCTTCTCGCGGTCTAGACAATGGAATCGGAGCAGGCGTCGTTTCTCGGGTCCGACCATACAGCAGCATCGGAATCGCACACGCTCAGCACAAGGTCTCCATCGTGGACCTTCGTCTGGCATGACGACAGCTACCAACTCGAGCAGTCAGTTTGGTGGCAGACACTCGAGATTCGCTTCTGCGAATGGGGAGCATCGCACGGTGGGGAGTTATCTGACAAGCCATAGTAGCAGTAACAGCCTGACAGCGTATGGGAATGGCACGAATAGCGCCAATAGTCGGAAGTCCTCAGGCGAGACTGGATCAATGACTTTGGGCGATGAGCTCGGGATGGGTCATGTCCGACGAGAGCTTGACAGGCGAGCAGCGCAAGCAGCCGCGAGTTTGAACACGCAAGCATCTGGTATCCATGATATTTGAGCGTACGTCGATGTTGTCTCTCACCCAATCCCGTTCATGTCCTTTTTTTTTTTTTTTCCTCAAACACCCCATATATCCGGACTCTGTATTCTCTCACACAACTGTCCACACGCCCCACTCCCAGCCACGAAGATCACACCTTCGCTATGGTTCTCTGATGTCATATCAGCACTTTCAAACACTTAAAATAAATCACTTTAAATATATTCTTGTGCCTGAGCAATGGCGCGTAACTGATCTGCTATGAGAAATCACTGACAAAAAAGTTCTTCATTTCGGTGGTGGACTAAACTTGAATGCGAGGGTGGGACTGGAAGTAAGTAAGAGAGGTGGGGATAGACTAGGCAATATTATATATACACAACGAACAATGGATGTATGAAAGCAACCGTAGCAGCTTTCTATGGTACTCGTCATAGCCCGCCCGAGGGGCCAATACACCGTAGAACGCAGGAGAATCGAGCAAGCAGGAGTAGACAGCACGAGAGCATCACTTCGTCCAACCGTAATCTACTCTTGATACTGGTTTACTAAGCGGTAAGAGCAAAGGAATGTTAAACAGGGTGCTCGAAAGAGAAAACAAAAAAGACAAAAAAGACAAAAAAAAAAAAAAGGCGAATATATATCTTACCCTGTCATGTTGTCCTAGAGATGACGGCTGTGTGCTCATCTGCGGACTGTTGCTTTGCTCGCCTGCACTTGCATACCCTGTGTGCAGATAATTGTTGCCATGATTACCGGAAGGAGCACTGTAATGATAATGACCCGCCGTCGCTGTCGGGAATGTTACGGAATTTGAAAACACATCCTCCGATTCTCCTCCCAGAAGCTGATTTGAGTGAAAGCCTGGGTGGGACGATAGCGCCTGGGCCTGGGCCTGTGCTTGTGCTTGTGCCTGAGCCTGAGCCTGAGCCTGTGCCTGAGCCTGTGCGTGGGCTTGTTGCGCCTGTGCCTGTGCCTGTGCCTGCGCCTGTGCCTGCGCCTGTGCCTGCATTTGCTGAGAAGATGGTGCGGAGTGTGCCAAGGGGCCGGTTTGATATGGATGTGCGTACAATCTGGCTGGTCCACCAGGTCCAGGCGAGCTTCCAGTACGTCTTTGCGGCTGGGATGTCGGGGCAGATGTGAGCTGCTGAACAGAGAGCATAGGCTGGTAGAACGACTGGATCTCCTGCTTAATATCAACAGAATGTGTACGCTTGATCGTTGGCGCCTGTTCTTGGTGAGAGGAATCGGAGGAATCGAGATCAAGGGACAGATCAGAGGGAGACAAGTCCTCTTGGCCCAGGGCGGATGGTTGGTGGTGATGATGGTGATGGTGGTGGTGGTGGGACTGATGTTGATGATGGTGGTGCTGAGAGGGCGCTTGAGTAGCTGATATCTGGCGGAATGCCGTCGCCATTCCCGAGGGCAAATGGTGATTGCTATGATGCTGCTGCTGAGTTTCTTGCTGATGGTATTGCAACTGCTGGTGTTGGTGCTGGTGCTGCTGTTGGTGAGCATGGTTCGCCCCCGAATGAGGATGGTAGCTCCCACCTTGCATTGGCAATAGGCCAGAACCACCATGGATCACAGATGGATCCAGTCCCGAGAGAGAAGCCTGGAGAGGCGCAACCGTGCCAGCAGCTGTTGCGGCAGACATATCCAATTGATTCATCAACTGAGTAGTGCTCAATGTCGATCCAAACGAAGCAGTCGATGTGGAAGGACCTCCACCGATCCCATGTCGTGAAAAGCACTCTTCGCTGAGCGAGCGTTTGCGGTCATTTAGTGGAGACATTCCAAGGCCAAGTCCATAGCTAGAGTCAGGAGACGAGATAGATGAAGGTCGTCCTTTCTGGTTAGGTGTGTTCTTGACAGATATGACGCACCCCGGATATGTCACAACGTGGTCTGAGGAACCTAATGGTGAGCTCGCAGACGACGAGGGTCCAAGTCCAGGGCTCACGCTGGTAGGTGAGGTCATATTCATCGATGAGCTTGCGCCTCCAAGCCCTCCTCCGCCAGCAGAGGAAGGTGGTGGGGACGTCAGAACACGAGAACCAGTGCCGGCAGGGTCGATGTGAAGCTGCTCGCAAATCTCGATGAGGACATGCTCGAGACTAGATGTGACCTTGTAGGACAGCGTAGGATCTGCACTCGCAAGGCTGGCGACTCGTGCTGCTAGGTCCATTGTAGAGAAGACACGGCTCTCTGAATCGCGAAGTCGAATTTGTTTCCGCTCCTCGGTCAATCGGTTGTAAAATCGTCTTTCGTCCCAGACAAGTTCCGGAAAGTCCTCCTTGATACGTTCCCGTGTTTCCGAGGTGGTAAGGTTGCGCTGGTTGGCGTAGTAGGCGATTCGATCAAAGACAGCTGGCGGCCAAGGCTGGCGAATGTCATCGGGCGAGATCAAAGGATGGTTATGGACCATCGACGCAGGGTTCATGGCCTTTCGGAAGACCCAGAGTTTGGACTCTTGCTGGAACAGCGTAATGCGCCACTTGCAATCACACCTCATCGAGAGCCTCTTTCGCTTGATTTCCTTGTTGTTCTTGACAGAATCAGGGACACCTTCTCGCGAGCAGTACAGGTAGACGTTCTAGAGGATGGTTGAAGGACAGACAATGGATCATATGCGGAATAATGGTCAGTATGAGACACGACCCGCAAAAGGAGGGTGGTGACAGGACTGTGTGCATGTGCAACGTTGCAACACCTCAGCCTGAACACAAAAAGAACATTCGCCCCCGCCTCTTCTTGCAAAATGCATAGGCCATCTCTGAGCATGGACCATTGGACCGTTAGACCATGGCCCACGATATATACTTTTGAATTGAATTTCATATTTGTGAGCATAGTATGGTGAGAGCAGGGCATGGTTGATTCAGGCAGACAAAAAGTATAAAAGGGTGGGGAGGAGGGGGGGACCTTTTCTTTTTCTTTTTCTTTTTCTTTTTTTTTTATCCCGCTCTATTGGAGCGGGGCCCGTTCTTGCGGAGGAGAACAGTGCAGTGCCATTGCGGGTTCCCCCGACCGGGGGCGGGTCAAGATTACTGCACCCAGCAACGAAGCTGTTGCGAGAGGGGTGTGAGAGGAGGGTAAAATTGGATTTGAAGGAAAAAGAAAGAAAAACGCCCAAGACGAGGGAGGAAAAAGGGAGGGGGACTAGACCACAATGGACCAGGTCCTGGCAGGGCCCAGGACAGTGGAGAGTGAGAGCACAAAACACCAGGCAGAGCGAAAATTCCAGTCCCCCTCTTCTGCGACCGATAAATAGATTGATTACGCATTGGCGCAACTGGCGGGGCAACGTTCTTCATGTGCACTTTACCTTGTTGGAGCTCGTCTCCTGCTTGACTGTGAAGCCATGTTCTCGGGCCAGGTCGCGACACTTTGCGATTGCGTCGCCGGACTGATCGAAGGACATGCTCAAGAGCCTGTCGTAAAAGTCATCCATCTATCGAGTCGATGAAATGAAGAGCAAGGATGAGGAACAGGGAGACGCGAGCGAGCGAGAGAGAGAGAGAGAAAGAGGGCGAGAAAGAGACAAGAGAGGGCGAGAGAGAGTGAGAGAGAGGGGGAGAAAAAGAGGGCGCGCGTGTGTGTTGTGTGTGTGTGTGACCAAAGATTAAATAGAAATAAAGTAACGAGTGCGACCAAAAGATAAAACACTTGCACAAAAACGAACGAGGAACACAAGAGATCACTGAGTAAATGCGAATGCGAATGCGAATGCAAATGCAGATGCAGATGCAGATGCAGTTTCAAAGGGAAGAAACAAAACGACAGAGAACTAACTGAATAACCGAGAAGGAGCAACAGCGACGGCTGATTGATAGATATGATACAGCGGGTGAAAATAGAAAAATAAATGAAAGACAAAAGG
>MU617287.1:0-16707 GCA_025201705.1 Dissophora ornata
TGAAAACGAGTTTGTGAAAACGAGGCGGGGTTATCATCTTGATGTCACAGATTCATCAGTATTTTACAATAAAAGGGCCTTACCATCCGAGCAAAGTTCAAGTCGCGTGCACGCTCGAGATCCTTCATACCAGTGGCGACTTTACCCTCGAGTTCCAGCACAATATCTCCAACCCTCAGCATCTGACTACAAGGAGTCGTCGTATCCAGCAAACTCAACACATAGAGCAGAGAATGCTTCGAGTTGGAATCCCGTTCAATTCTCTGGACCCAATGATCTGTCAGTCCCAAGGACCGCGCCGCTGCAATCCTCATCGTCCAAAATTCTACATCCAACGCCCGAAGTCTCGGGTACTCGCCTCTCATAAATGGTTCAATCACAGTCTTGACACAGGAGACATCCAATCCGGACATGAACGTAATGTCGTTCCCTTTTTCATCCTGCGACGAGTAATTCACCCACAAGGCCTGGACATTACCGTCACCATCGCACAGAACACCTCCCTGTGTTCCAACAGGGTCATCGATCTTGATACCCTCCACATTCATCGCTCTCCAACGAGGAGGAGAGCATTCACGTGTACCAATGTTTCCGACGTTCGACACCGTCGTCTTCTTGATCACGGGGGACTGGTCTGTACCCACCCCCACCAGATAACACCCGTCACCTTGAGCCAAGGGTGTGTTGCTGAATGTCGCTGGCTTCACAGGCGTATTCGCGAGCAGATCAGAATCGTAGGTCAAGACGACAAAGTTGTAGTGTGGGTGCAGGTAGACCAGACGACCGGGAATGATGACACTGTTGGCGAACGTGACAAAGATATCTCCAATAGAGATAGGGATTGTGTCGCGATCACAGACGACAAGCGGTGGGTTGGTCGAGACTACAAGACCAGTGCCGTAGAACTGGGTCGCCTTCATGCCGTCGACCAAGAACGGCAAGTGGAAATCAACGGCGACAAACGAGGGCATGAGCACCGGTGCTGGATGAAGCGCTGGGTTGATGGTCGGGTAGATGGCGGTTGCTGGTGCATAGGGCTGGGAGGGAGGTGGAGGCGGCAGATCTGTAAAATCCCACAGGCCAGTCTTGTCTGCGAAAAAATTATAAAGTGCCCTAGGGGTTTAGTGTCTTGTATTTCTTACGCGTGTATTTTGTACATCACGCTAAAAGCAAAGGGGATGAAGCCTTACCATTGCGGACAGCGACGCGACACTTGTGCCAATGACGATCCACATGCATAATCATAATCTTCTCCTTGAAAGCCTTCTGGAGAGTATAGAACCGAATCGGGACGCGAGCACCATCTGCCAACGTCGAAATGGCTTGAATAAAGGCATCCAAGTTGGGTGTCGGAAGATTGTTGACCGCAACAATGATACTCTTTCGCCAGGCACTCGCAGACGCCAGCATGTGACCCGAGGTCGCCACATAAACACCTCCACACGGCTGTCCATAAGAATGGGCCAGTTGATATGACAGCTCGTTGACCACACCTCCTCCTACTTCAACAAACCGATCGGGCGTGATGGAATGTAAATCCTGAACCTTGAACGTGAACGTCAACAGCTGCGAGTTAGATCCACGAACCACGGTCAATGTCAGATTCTGCTCCACCGAGTCGTCGATCACCACGAACATCTGGATAAAGTTGGCAATAGGCTCGCCGTTGCATCGAATTACAATGTCTCCAGGAATGAGCCGATCTGCAGCAGGGCCCTTGGGCAACACAGACTTGACCACCAACATTCCTGTCTCATTAGGGAAATGCTTTCGGATCTGCTCCTCCATCGAGATCTTCAGACCCAGACGACGCAGCTCGTCGTAAGGAAAGTACTCAAAGTCAGTCTGGAGCGTGCCACGAGGGACCTGTTCTCCTGCCTGGATGTATATAAGAGCGCGTTTGACGCGGTCCAACGGCAAGTAGTATGATGCTGAGGCCTTGCTCGCTCCTCCAGCATTCAACGCGATAGCATGCCCCTCAATGTCAAGAACGGGACTGCCAGAGGATCCGCCGCTGGTGGAAGAGGCAGCCTGGAGATAAAATGTGTTAAAGTCGTTGTACTCGCCCTGGCCATACTCTGGAGCCGGTCTGTCCAGTCTTGCGAGTGTGCCGGCCAAGATCGACAACTTTTCACCGGCATCGTTACCGACAACACGGATCTCGAGTCCGACGCGGGCCCTCTCTGGGCTAAGGGGGATCTCCTCGAGCTGCATGAACCTGACTTTGGTGATGTCAAACTGCATAAATCCAAAGTCGTGGACAGGGTCGCGGTAGATTGGCTTGAGCTCGACCTCCTCATAGTTGGAGAGGACGGCGAGGGCAAGGATGGGGGCGGGAGAGACGACGTGTCGGTTGGTGAGGATAATGCCGCGCTTGGCGTCGACCAGGAATCCCGTGGCAGAATAGGCGCCTAGAACAGAAGGGTGTTTGTCACGAAACCCCCATTGATCAGCGTTCATGCACGTACACAATTGAAGGATGTGGAACTGTGTGGGGGGGAAGCAAAGTTTCAGTCACACGCCACTATTTAGGCTGGGAGGACACAGATAGCGCAATGGCGCCAAAGAAAAGCCAAACCCGTGTTCGCAATCCATGACCCACGTTTGCCTCGCAGTGGTTTCATGATACAGATCGTCATAGGACAAAAAAAAAGATATACATGTATATCATGAACATGGACTTACCAGAAGTCTCGGTATCAAAACTTCGGACATGATTCGCCGTGATGGAGACAATCGACCGAATCGACCTCTCTAGCGTTGACTCCCACGTTTGCACTGTAAGCTTGGGTGTATCGGGTACAATCATGGCCGGCGGTTGGATGGTCTGGGTTGGCTTCAATTTGTTGTCCAGAATCAATGTAGGACCACTCATACCACCACCACCACCACCACTGAGAACCCCCGTCAGCGATCCGCGGTTATGCAAAAGATGTTCTCCTTCATTCCCATTCTCGTCTTCCTCCTGTGGATGGTAACTACCGGTGCCTCCGCCTGCACTGCCATGGCTGCTGGAGGACGAACCTCCTTGACCGACCCAAGGTCCTTGCCAATTCGCCTCGTCTGCGTTCAAGATCCCATACACATCTGAGGGCTTGACCGCACGACCATTCATGGCCTGGGCCCATGTCAGGCCAAAGACCAAGGATTTGGACCGATTCCTGCCGGGGGGTCCATTATGGTCGCTGACGAATTTCTCGGGCTGGGTGGGCTCGGGTGAGGGGCGGGTCTGCTCCTGGCGGGCAAAGAACTCGAGAGTCTCCTTGTCGGCATTAAGACAGTTGAGGGATTCACGGCGAGCACGGTTCATGGTGAGGACAGTGGAGAGTGGGTGTTTGTGGACATGTAAATGGGAACGGACGAGCGAGCGATAGAGAGAAGATCAAGGGAAGATCGATATGAAGATGATGCGACTAGTTCTTGCGTAGATAAAAAGGAGACGTGTCACGAGTTGTCTCTGAGGGCGATATGACAACGCGAGCAATGGACAGCTCGTGTGCTGAAGAGTAAAGATATGTAGATATGTACAAGTGCGTGGTGGGTGCAAGATGAAGGAAGAGAGAGAGAAAAGGAAAGAGAGAGAGGGAAGAGCGAGGGAAAAGAGAAAAAAAAATTGATGACACACGTCCACGGACAGGTCGTGGGTCTGTTTCACCTCACCTCACTGCCGCTGCCTGTCGCAACGACCAAAGCGCGCTTGTGTCCGTGTGGGGGAAAGAGGGGAACCAACCGGGCAGGGAAACAACATCAACCGACAGCACATGGCGTCGCATCGCACCGCATGTCGCATGACCCTTTTGCTTCGCCCATGACCGATGAGAGCACAATTACTATCGTATCACACCAAAATAAAGTTGTGCTACTCGCCTGCTGCTCTTTCTCATCTTTGGTTCATCGTTATGACTTTTTTTTTTTTTTATTATTTACTTCAGCTCAACTATCCGCTCTAAAAAAAAAAAAACGCGTCGCCGTTTTTTCTGTTGTCTCTGTCAGATCAACGGGTCTACGCTAAATAGCGAGGCACCGACTCTGTAAAGCCCCGGATCGGCCGCGAACTCTCCAGATCCAAAGCATACCAGAGGCACTCTTTCGCACGCGTCAACCGGTCCGACGCTTCAAACACCTTGCCGAGATAGAACCAAGCCTCAGCGCAGTCCCACCCCTGGCTTCTGGTTGTTGACTCCAGGACTCCCTCCGCCATCTCCAGAGCCCCCTCGTCCAAGTAGAAGCGACCCACGCGCGCCAAACATGATGGATGGAACGGCGCCAACGCGAGCGCCTTCTTGAACGATACGCCCGCAGTTTCCTGATCACCCTGAGCGGCATAAAGCAGGCCCAGCTAGAAATATATATATTTCAAATGCAAATGGGGTTAGAGAGGTTCTCGCAAACACTTCCTACAAACAACACAACATGACAAGTCGTACCTGGTACCAAACATCAGGGTTGGAGGCGTCAGTGCGCTCCGCCTCTTCAATAGCCTTCAAGGCGTCTTCCATCCTGCCGAGACGTCTGAACGTAGCCGCAGACAGGAGCCAGAGAGTGACCAGCACTTTGTTGGCTCTGGCTGCGCGCATAACAGACTTGGTCGTGGGACGGTGCACAACAGGAGGAAGGCTGAACACGGACCTAATCAGAGAAGTTTGACCCGATGCAGCTTTAGGGATCCGGCCACCCTTGGAGTTGGTCGAGCCAATCGAGGACGCGATCGACGGCGCATAGTTGGCCTTTGGAACATCTAAAAACAGCAAGCAGGATTTTTTTTTTTTGGGTCAGACAGAACATGTGGTTTCAAATACTAACGCCACTAAACATGCTCGTTTCTCGTTTCCTTACCAAGAGTGCTGCCCGTTGGTGCTTGAGTAATATCGGATCCACCCCCATTTTTGCTTCTCACGCTCAAGATACTCCCAGCGCGAGGACGTCCCACAACAACGGCGGGCGCCACAGACGTCAGATCACCATCGCTCTGATTCCGTCGCCGAATGCTCTGGATATCGTATAAACTATCGCTTGTCGAGCTTGGATCTGAAGTAAACACTTTTGTGTACAGGCTAAAGAGAGCCTCCTGAGGCTCTAATGCTGCCGTTGGTCCATAGACTTGGTCGTGGAGGACCGCCTGAGTGATTCGAAGAGCTAGATAATCCTCACCGTCCAACAGGGACGCAGTAGTGTAACTGTCAGTCTGAGCAACGTCCCATTCCGACTCCTTCAGTCCAACAGCGCAAATGCTAAAAGCTCTCTCGTAATCCTTTTGAGAAGAGAGCAGCAGCGCCAAGAGATGCCATGAGGGGACGTGGGAAGGATGGATGCTCAAACTCTGCTTTACTGCCAGGACCGCCTTTGGGATTTCTCGCATCTCTGCCAGCTGGACCGCCAACAAGTAGTGACTTTCAAAGGCAGTGGGCAAAACCTGAATCGCTTTCGCCAGGGACTCCACAGCTTTGGCATAGAGAGCGGGGCGTTGTTCAGGTTCAGGCGCTAATAACGAGTGCGAAATGACAATCCCATATTTTTTAGTGAGAGAGAATTCTCGCAAAAAAAACAAAAAAAAATCCCCCGCTAGTAAATAGGATCCTCGGAAAATAGGGCTCCTTACCTTTTGACGCCTGTAGTCCATAAGCGACGCCTTGGTGCTTATAGGCGTTGTTCAGCAACTCTGTCACTGCCTCGTGCTGTTGAAGGTACTTGTGGATGTTGTCCAAAGCATCATTAGCACACTTGAGCGCTTCCGTGGGGTTTCCTAGTTCCTTGCCATAGAGTAAAGAGCCCTCAATCATGACAGTCGTAATGTCGTATTCCGACTCAATGTCCTTACGAACACGCTCCTCATGACTCAAAGTGATGTCGGCAGTGGCACTCTTGACCTTGAGATTAATCTCCATCATGTCCAGATACGCCTTGAGCGCCAGTTCTGCCTCGTCATATTGTCCCATTTCCACAAGTGCAAAGAACAGGAATCGCAAAACTCGTGGCGATTGAAAAGTCTTTTGTGAGGCACGATACATGGTCTACATGAACAATAAGGGTGTCAGCGGATAGCTCGTCATCGGGAAGAGCAAAGTTTACAACGACATGATGAACACTATTTGTCTGCTTACATCAACCAAGGCACGCTTGTCGGCATCATTGCCTGGTCCTAGCATCTTGCGATCTTCTACGATCTGCTCAATCATCACCAAAATTCGCCAGTTCTTTTCGTCAGCTTTCGGGAATGCTGTGATAGCATAGAGTGCATCCTCCCAATAAACATGAATCTGTGCAATCTCCTGGCTCAACGCTGCAGGATAGAACTGTGATGGATCGCTATGAAAAAAAAACACTCTCATGTTAGTCTCTCTGCCACAGTCATAAAGTCGAAAATGCTCAATGAAATGCGAAAACAAAACAAAAGGTAACAGCTTCTTACTCAATGCCTGTAGGAGCTCCATTGGCAGAGGTTTGATATCCGGGAGTTTTGATAGAAGAGGATAACGCCTGCGAAAAGTAACGGTACAAGGTGGCGCGCCTCGCCAGTCTGAAATTACTCGGCCACGATAAAGCCTGGCTGTGGTACGCTCTGAACGATCGAATGGCCGCAAGTTGGTCTCTATGGCAGCGATCGTGCAAATAGTAGCTCATGTGTAAGTAAGCCTTTACGGTCCTCTATCGTGTGGTCTCCAAACACAATTGCAACCGAGACAGGTTCTCTCCCCCCTTCCAAACATACCCTTGACGCAGTTTAAGCATGCTGGCTCTGTACAGCGCCTGCTCTGTCCAAGAAGACAGCTCCTCGCCTTTCTCACTGGGGTTGGATTGAACAAGGCTGGACACAAGATCGTAGGATACAATGGCCTCTGGGATCCGCCCTTCCTCCTCCAGCACCATTCCTTTGATCGTCAATCCACACGCCACCAACACGAAATTGTATCCCGAGGACATTTTTGCTGGGGGAAGTTGGATATTCTGAAGATAGTGCGTGACTCTCTGAAGGCGGTCCGGTGCATCGGTTGCCATGGCTGCTCTTGCCAGGACAATCGCAGCATACTAAATATATCAGATCGAACCAAATGTCAGCAGATGCTCGTGATTCTGTTTGTCGTGTTGCGTGCTCATCAGACGTGATGTCCTCTTGCTTTAAATGAGACGTGAGACGTTTTTGGACACAAGATGTCGACTAACCTCCTGATGCTCCTCGGGACCTTTGGACAAGACCCGCTCGAGCTTCTCTATCGCCTCCTGGATCGACTCGGGCTTGATGGCTGGGCCCGCTGCAATTGACTCTGGGGTATCATCTATGGATGCAAGATATGTCCAATGCTGTGCCTGTTGGGCCTTGATCTCTGCTTCACCGACCGCCATCTCAAGCATGGCCGAGTTCGCTAGTACTATTGGTCGTTTTTTTTTTCATGCAAAGCAAAAAAAGATATTAATGGAAGGTCCCACGGTCCTGATAATACCAGAACTTGGTCACTTGCAGGACCCATCCCTTGCGCATTCAATCGCGCAGTAATAGTAGTCTGCAGGCGCCCGAGTGTCGTGTTGGGGGGCTAAAGATCAACTTTTTTTGTTCCTGAGAATCTGCAGTCTCCTATGCAAGTTTATCTGTAATCTTCTGTCGATCGTCAATTGACTGGTACTATTCCGACTGACGCCTGAGCAGAGTGGGAGGGGTCTGGGTCTTTAAGTCGAGGCAGAAGATTGTCGTAGATGCAACTGGACGCATGGTTCCTAAAGCGGCTCTCATTCAGCCTCACATTCAGCACTTTCTACTCATCGGATCAGTTTTTTCTTTTTGGTCATTACCAACACCATCCTTGTTGTGCTTGACGTAGCGACGGGCGAATTCCGGGAAGGCGGCATAGTTTGCCCTGGCCCTGGCATTTTGAAAGTCGCGCTCGATCGTCTGGGCTTTTGTAGACAGGGTCATTCTTGGTTTTTTGGGCGATGACGAGGTGAGTAAGGTGGAAAGGTCGTGGATAGGTTTTGTGGCAAGTGCTGCTATATGCAGGGACTCAACGAAAAAAAAAAAAACGGAGAGGCAGGAAAGAGAGGTTGGAAGAGATGGACAAGGAGGAATAGCAAAGGGAGAGGGAAATGAGAGATGAGAGAGAGAGAGGGAGGGATGTGAAGATGGACAGGTCAGACAATCGACCAGATGGATGGAATGCGAAGCGAAACGATGGGAAAGAGCAATTAAATATAAAATTGAGACTGGTGGTGCATATGATAGCCCACACCGCAGTCTTGCAACATCACCTCCAAGGTTGGTCGGCCTATCCGGAGCGTGCCATTGCCGTTTCTCTTCCAGTAGAAAGCAGCTTGGGGGCAGCTATTGAATGCCAGCATTGTTGCTGATGCACTGATCCCTGTCCTTTTGTGTTTTTTTTTTGTTGTTGCTCTATCCGAAGTGCTCCCAACAAGCCCTCACGAGGCAATTAGAAGGCCCGGATGGCTTGATTGTGACAGAGGGAGGGGAGGGGTCATTGACCGGATGAACCTTTCGACCACGGAAAGACATCTAGGAATGTAGTCCAGACTGATCAGTTCTTTTTTTTTTTTTTTGCAGGTGCCCATTCTTTTTGTACGACGATCATTTTTTTTTTATACTTTGGATCAAACTCGTTTTTATAAGTCCCTGCACTTCATCTTTCTTTTCGTTGAGAGCCAACATTTGATTATGCAGGTAGCAAGTATATAGTTAGACTTCCTGCACACTTTGCTTTGTTTCTGTTTGGTGTTGTGGAATGTGGGCAAGGTGAACCAGAGAGAGAGAGAGATAGAGAGAGAGAGGGAGAGAGAGGGAGAAAGTTGTTGTGGAAGGGGTAGCATGCTCATGGCCAATGAAACCGTCCCAGCAACCACAACTACTTGTATCCCGCCATACCACTGTTTTTGCTGTCGCCGCACTCAGTCTGTTGATCAACTGTTTGCGTCTTTTGCCCCCTCATCAAAAAGAAAACTGCCATGCAGTCGCTTTATGGAGTGTGTCGTACCCACTGCGGTGGTCCGAGAAAGCCCAATCATATTTTTGAGCGCCAACATCTTGGGGACCGGGCGCGAACCTTCGATTGGAGCTGTGTTTACGGCTCGTCTGGCGTTCTTTTACGCGTTTACTAGGGGCACATATCATCATCTCCCACTCTCGGGTCATCATCGATGGCGAAACAATAAGCTAATCATTTGTAGTGAACCGATGTATTCATAGAAATATAGAAATATGTGTATGTATATGTATATATGAGGGGAGGGGAGGGGGGGGTTATAGCATGGCAGAATAGCGGCGTGAACAAATGTACCAGCCTCTAACCCAACAACGACTGCGTTATCCAGCGACTGCGATTATCCGGCGACTGGCTCCCATGTAGTCAACTCTTGTTCAACGCGGATCAAGAATGGATCGTTAATCAAACTACCCAGGCCCACATACAGTTTGCTTCCATTGGATCCACTGCTCTCGTTACTGAGGCTTCTCACAAGACTGTGATCATGGCTAACATCGCTCGTCATCGTCCCCTCGAAAGAATCTTGCCCCGAGGGTTCGATACCCTCCATCGCCGTCGCGTCCTTTGCGGTGGCCGCCTCCTCCGAGGAGGCTGGCTCAATTTCTTCCGCGCCAGAACCTTCGCATGCCTGGACAACGGGGACATTTTCGGTTTGTACTGAAACCTGCTCCTCCTCCTCCTTCTCAACAGCGATCATCTCTGTCGCGTCCGAAGTGATGTCGCCGCCAGTATAGTCTGTACTGCTGTTGCCCGCATTGTCCGCGTTTTCATCTTCTTTGCCCTTCAACAGATTTTGACGAAGCCAAGGCATGCGCCTTCCAAGAGAAACCAACATCTTTTGAAGCTTTGTCTCTGATTCTTCTTGACGCCACTGCTCCTTAAAGTTGGTTCGCTCGGGCGACTCTCTGTACTCATCAAAGAGTTTTGTCTAAGGAAAAAAAACAGTGCATTTGTTTAGTCGCATAGAACGGGGGGAAAGGGGATCTAGCCACAAGAGCAAAAGGCGGGTCGCACACATGGGACCTTAAAAGAAATACAAACTAAAAAAAAAACATACCCACGATGCTGCTTCCTCGTCAGGCAGCTCAGCATCCTCAATCAGATCATATAATAATCGTTTAGGATGACCTCGTTCTTGTGGCGCCTGACTTATATAGAACCAATTGATCACAGAGGACAATCCGGGGAGCAACTCATCATAAGGACCTATCCGAGAGTTTGAATGTAATCATGTTAAGAAAATTGAAAAAAAAAAAAAAAAAAAAAAAAAAAAAAAAAAAAAAGCGCCACCGAATTTTCTTTCAATTCGCTTACCGACAATGGCGCCTACGAATGGCTCTTCGTTCATGGACTCGTCCTTAAATAGACTCTGGTAGCTTGTCTGGTTCTCAATATCGACTAGAGATGGATCCGGAGTGAAGGTAGGGTGCGAATGGTACCATCCTACGATCCTCATATTTCGCTTTTCAATCTCCTGGCGGACCTCAAACTCGGAAGTGGGGTCCATCTCCACATTGACGTGGTTCTGACCCGTAGGCAGAGAGCGGCAAGGGAAGATAGCCTTGATATGAATGGTTCGGGTCGCTGCACACCACTCACCAGCCAGGAATCCGATAATTTCAGCCGTCATCAGATGAGCGTGGAAATCCATACCCAAAAGAACATTGGATTGGACCTTAATTCCGAACGGCTGGCATCCCAGTACCCCAGAGTTGGGCTGTCCACAAAACGGCTCGCACTTGACCATTGTCAAAGGGTCAAGGTCACTGGCCATCTGGCGGAAATTGATAGACGAGCGCTCCCTTACATTGCGAAGCCTGGCCTTGGAATAATCTGTCCTTCCTGTGTAGGCTGCTTCTGCTGGAGGACTATCAGCTCTGGTCTTTTCTTTGAATGATTCCTTGGCTAGTTTTGCGGGCTTACGACTTTTTTTTCGATTCAGAGGATAGAAGGAAATAATTATAAGTATTTTCTTTTGCAATAGAGTGGACGATCGACAACACATCCCCACAAATTACGATGCCGCCCATGAATACATACATTTTCAATTCTTTCATCTCCTTGACGGCTTCCTTTACGCTCGCTTTGGTACTACTCTCTTTGGTACCACTCTCTGATGTTGCGCTGGTCTTTTTCTCTTTTGCCAAAGCCTTCTCCGCCTTGGCCATCGCGCCCGATTGGGGTGTAAATACGGTGCCGCCTTGTGCAGGTAAAAGAGATGGATCTTCCAGTAGCCTCTGAGCTAGATAGGGTCGGGCAGCCGATGAATAAGGGTCAAGATCGTTTCCAGAGAGGGTGTATCCAGGTCCTGACTCCAGCACTCTGGCTGGCAGGGGTATGTTGTCCCTGAATAACTTGATGAAGTGTTTTTGGGCGTGACTCCTGATAGAGTTGGGGTCGCGCGTGGCGACATGCTCCTCAACCTAACGATGAGAAAGAAGGAAAAATATCTTTGTAGTCAGACAAAACGCTGCAAGGCCATGAACACGCTGCATGGTTGAGGCAAAGGATGGCGTTTCAAACCTACACTGCGCCAGTTTCGGCCAAAAATCTCAAGAGCCTCCACGAACGCATTCTCCTCCGTCTCTGTGTACATTCCAGTGTTAAATCCTACGACGACCTCCTTGGCTTTCTTCACCTTTGGTGCAGGTGTAGGTGTAGGAACCTCCGGAGCCATCGCTACAACTTCCATCTTTTTTGTGTTCTGATCTTCCGAACCATTCTGCACCACCACCGCCACTACAGGCTCTGCTGTTGTGACAACGGTGGCAGTATCATCGGCCTTGGTGGCTGTGCTGACGGTAGCTTCTAAAACCTTTGGAGCGGGCGTTGCTTTGGCAGTTGATTTAGGGGGTGGTGGTGGCGGCGGTGCTTGTTTTGCCCTTTTTCTTCCCTGATTAACTACATCCCAAAAAAAGCAAGATAGCCTTAGCCATTGAGCAATTGACCCAGCTCCTGGGGGCAAAAAAATGTTCCTGGGAAAAAAAAAGAAAAAAAAAAAAAAAGACATACCACCGCGTCTGCTCTTTGACTTTGGTCTGTAGTTATAATCGTTCCGATAGTCATCATCGTCGTCGGAATAGTCTCGATCACCCAAGGAGCTGTAATTAGCGTCGTTGTTGTATTCTGCATAATATCCATGTTGATCGTCCCCGCCCTCCTGAGCCAACAGTTGAGCAATCAGGGCTGAGCTCATTTCCTCCTCTTCCTCTTTACTCAAAATTTTATCGCCAGAATCCACGGCCGATGAGGACCGGTCACTGAGCTTCTGCTTCTTGTTGGGCTTGGATCCCGTAGTGGCTGCTTTTTTGGGAGGCATTTTTCTCGATTCGGAGGGTGTTCAATGTGCCTAGGGAGGGTGCTGCATGCGTTGGAGCATTAAACGCGCTTCGTCTCGCGAAGGAAGCATAAATAAACATTCGCGGCGGCGAAACCCCTGTGTTGCACCCGCCGATTTCAGTGAAATTTCGTAACATATACGATTCTAAACGTCACCTTCACACAAAAAAAATTTAGTGTGCTCAATAAACGGGTCAACAATCACCTTCTTTCTCGTCTCGTTTCCCCTGACTTTTTTGGAGGTCGACTGTTGACCGTTGAAGAGCACACGTTCACGCACCCATACATGCACACACTGTTCTTGAACCTACACAGACATCTCTTATTTTTTTATCATGACCAACCACAACACCATGGATGTAGACATCCCCTCTACAGCTCAAGACCGCACTGAGATGGAGGCTGCAGTCAATAAACTGCCTGTCTCTCTCGACCGCTTGAAGGGTCTGTTGAAGCAGAATATGCAGAAACAGGCCTGTATTGTGGCTGATTATTCTCAGTTTGCGGTCCGAGAGTCCTTGACTGAAGAGGAGAGCATACGCAAGGTAGAGTTGAACACTCAACTTGATGCTACGCGAACTGACAAAGTTCAGATCGAGAAGCAAATAGAGGAGTGTGAAGCTGCTCTTACCAGTTTGGAGGAGAGTCGATAATGTCCTTAAACTGGTGCGTCACTTTTTGGATTACAAAAGGGAGTCTCTACCTTTGGTTCCTGGTAGGCGTATCCCTATGGTTGCGTCTCTGGCACTTAAGTCAGTGCCAGGTCTTCCCGAGTTCCCAGATCTTGAGAGGGTATACCGAAGTGCTTCTTCATCAGATATGGTTTTTTCTTTCCTAAGGGACTTTGAGCGCAAGCTCCGAAGTGCCACTGGAAGCCAAGAGGTCTTTGAGATGTTATGTTATGCATACCTCAAGAGGGCTATTCTCGATCATGATGTGCTAGTCACATTCGAGAAGCTTATGGCTCCCACTAAAGAGTCTAATGCTTGGTCTTGGGAGACTTCCCGGTCCAAGTTCCTTCGGGCGGTGGATCAAGAGAGTGCGATGGGATACGTTATTCAACGTCTCTACTCGATTGCTCTGCGAGAAAACGAGGACTACAAATCCTTTGTTTCTCGCATCCGTGAGCTTCTCCTTCAGAAGTCCATCGGGGACAATCACCTTGATCTCATAGCTAGGATCGTTACAATGATCTCTAACGAAAGCACGACCAAAGTGAGAGATCAGTGTAACGATCCTAACTATGAGATCAAGGTGATTGTCCCCGATGGACTTCTGAAGGAGAAGCTCACGGATGCGAGAAACAAAGGATTTGTAGTCCTCGTTTTCTCGCAGAGCAATCGAGTAGAGACGTTGAATAACGTATCCCATCGCACTCTCTTGATCCACCGCCCGAAGGAACTTGGACCGGGAAGTCTCATTAGGAGCCATAAGCTTCTCGAATGTGACCAGCACATCATGATCGAGAATAGCCCTCTTGAGGTATGCATAACATAACATCTCAAAGACCTCTTGACTTCCAGTGGCACTTCGGAGCCTGCGCTCAAAGTCCCTTAGGAAAGAAAAAACCATTTCTGATGGAGAAGCACTTCGGTATACCCTCTCAAGATCTGGGAACTCGGGAAGACCTGTCACTGACTTAAGTGTCAGAGACGCCTACCAGGAACCAAAGGTAGAGATCCCTTTTTGTAATCCAAAAAGTGACGCACCAGTTTAAGGACGTTATCGACTCTCCTCCAAACTGGTAAGAGCAGCTTCACACTCCTCTATTTGCTTCTCGATCTGAACTTTGTCAGCTCGCGTAGCATCAAGTTGAGTGTTCAACTCTCCCTTGCGCATGTTCTCCTCTTCAGTCAAGGACTCTCGGACCGCAAACTGAGAATAATCAGCCACAATACAGGCTTGTTTCTGCTTATTTTGCTTCAACAGACCCTTCAAGCGGTCGAGAGAGGCATGCAGTTTATTGATTGCAGCCTTCATCTCAGTGTGGTCCTGAGTTGTGGAGGGGATGTCCACATCCATAGTGTTGTAGTTGGACATGATAAAAAAATGAGGGATGTCTGTGTAAGTTAAAGAATGGTGTGTGTGTGTATGGGTGTGTATGTGTGCTCTTCAACGGTCAATAGTAGACTTCAAAATTATGAGGGAAAACGAAAGACGAGAAACTAATTTATAGAGGATTCTTCATCAAATAAAAACTAACCCTACATTTCGTCAGAGGTACAAGGGTCGCTCCTGCTTCTCGACATGACTCTTGAGTATGTTCACAATATTGTGTCCTGCCAAGACATCGCGGTGCATGCTCTTCTTGCAATAGGTACAGTAGAGACGCCGGATGCTCTTGGTCTGGGCAACAAACTGCAGGCACCTGGGACATTTTTTTGATGTGTAATACTCGTGCACACCGATAACCAGGTAGCCGAGCGCGCGTGCCTATGCAGTGGAAAGAGGGAGATCCAGCTTCTGTGCTTCAGGGTGGGGGGTTGTGCAACTGCCTTTTGCTTTGCAGCCAAGTTGATATGCCATTGGCGTCCCTCTCGACAGACGCTCTTCTTTCTGCAATTTCCGCTGCCTCTGTTGCGACGACCGCGACTGCCGCGCTTCTTCTTTTGCCGGTGACATCGTCGCTTGCCAATCTTGGGGTTCTTGTCCTGTGGTATGGAGCTGTATGTTCCGACGACGAACGCTTGGCTGAGGTCGATGTCCAGATAGGACACCTGGTCAGTGTCGTCATCGGTGCAGCCCAACAGGCGCTTAACGTCGGCCTTGGACTTGAACACGTTGCGCACCTCTATCAAGTGATCGCCAGTGCTGGCGGTGGTGGTGAGCAGACGATCTGGCAGCAAATCCGTATGGTAGCGCTTGTACTTCACGGAGTTCAGCTCGCGAACCTTGTACGCCAGAAGCTGGAGCTGATAACCGTCCGTCTTGATGGACCCACGCAGGAAATAGCCCTTTTCATGGTAGGACCTGGGATCGAAACCGCCGCGCGAAGGGTGTTGATATGGGCGCGGATCTCGTCTGGCTCGACAATCTTGACGGCGGCGGCATTCGCACGCACAAAAAGGTGAATAGCTGGGTCGTTCGAGGTGAGATCCACCACTTGATCGCCCGGCAAATTGCCCTTTTTCGATCATCTTTTCCACCTATGTCAACACAAACAAAACGAGCGTCGAGTAAGAGTTTGTTGTCCACACAGATGATGCGAACAAAAAAAAAGAAAAGAAAAAAAGAGTCTTGACGAAGAAAGTCAGTATGATACCTTTTTGGATAGCGTCTTAGTTCCGTACTTGTAATGTCTCTTCATCTCCGCCGACAGCTGGGAGGCCACCGATCGAACCACAAAGCTGGGCGTGTACTCCTTGACACTCTTGAGCATCTCAGCCTTCTTCTACTCAAACTTTTCCAGGTGACCCATCTCCTGCAAACGACCAATGAAGCTGTTCACGGCTGATCCGACCTTGTTATCGCCAGGCGCAAAACCCCTTCCGTGCCAGCACCTTTTTCTTGCCGAACGTGTTTTTTCACGACCTATAGCTCAGCCGCTTTCTTTCGCCCGTCTATGTCGGCCGATATCATCGAGGACCGGATAGACGACCCCAACGACCAACGATAGTCACAACGACAAACGCCAACGATGATGCCAACGACAGCACCAACAATTACAATATTCACCACAATAGTAACACCGGTGGCATCTTTGAGCAAGACTCACTCAGAAACCTGCTGCTGCAGCGCTAGCAGTACTCAATTCACAGGTTTACACCCAACTCGAATACGAGAGGGCCAGGAGGGAGGAGGAAGAAAGGCGTCGTCGGAGGGGAGCAGAGGAAGAGAGAGACTTTGAGGATGTAGAAAAAGAACTTTGCAACAATTGGGCGCATGATTGTCGAACTGATGAACAAAAAAAGTCAAAGATATGATGTAGCATCATCAGTTGATCATCGCGTGACGTCAACACTGATTTTGAACTAGGACCCACAAAAAGATTTCGCGTAGTATTTATTTCCACCGCGTCCATCAATTTGGGGAGGGGTCCTGGAAGAGAGGGATAAGAATGATTAGGTGATCTTCATGGGGTGCGATGCCTAGACCAGCTCCTGATACGCCTCGACACCCATCTTTTGATTCTCCCAGCAATGCAGATTGCAGACAACAGAGCCAAGGCCCAATAAATTGAAGAGTAGGAAAAATCGCCAGCGTTTTTCGTGTGTGCCCCCAGTGGTATTATTGGGTGAATTTCCCGCGTCAGGGTAAAAAAGATTGATTATAAAACAAAAAAACAGAGGGTAGAGGCGGTGCAGGGTCAAGACGAAAAGTACGTATATAGTCTAATGCACCTTGTGTCATTGTGTCATTGTGTCATTGTGGCGTAAATAAACAT
>MU617289.1:0-16647 GCA_025201705.1 Dissophora ornata
GTTTTTTTTTTTTCAAGCGCCTTCGGCTATGGGGGAAAAGAGAAAGGGAAGGAAGGAGAAGGAACGAACAGAGTTACGGATGTTATTTACTTACTCTGATGAAACATGCCGCAGAGTCTAGAATTCTGTGGCGCTCGCATCCCAATTCCGTCGTTTCCTTGCTACCTTTCGGTCTTAGAAAAGTGAGCAGTTGCAAAGAGATGGGAGAGAAAGCCAGTGATGAAATGTCAACTGACGCGGAAATGGTTAACCTTGATAATAAATGTGTCAGCGTATCAGCGTGCGTGTACTCACTCTCCGTTCACTTTCTTCAGCCAACCTCACACTCCAGATTCTGTTTGTCGCACAATCCAAAGCTTCATCAATCGATTTTTGTGCATAGCCGGAATATAAAAGGGCTAGCTACCCCACCCATTTTTTGCTGTTTCTCTCTTTGCCCCTTTTGCACCTGTTACAAATCTCCTCTCACAATTCGACACCTTTTGGTAAGGACTGAGCTGGCCATCCTCATTACTCATTTTGTTCATTCGTCCTTGTTCATTGAACATCTTCCCCATTGTCGAAGGTGCACTGTTTCCGTTCAACCTTAAACGTGTTTCTAATTAATATCTGGCGTTCATCTCCGCTTCTTTCCCCACAACGTCTTCAGTATATAAACAGCACACATCCGTTTCACGCAAGAAGCGCAAAAGAAGTAAACTCACTATGGCCGAGGAACATATCAACGACATCCTTCACCCAGTCCCTAAGCGACTTTTGGACCCCGCTCAATGCCCTGAGCCCTATGTTTCCTCCATGGAGCAGTACAAGGAGATGTACCGTCAAAGTCTCGAGGAGCCTGACCAATTCTTCGGCAAGGTACAGTTTCTTTTGCTGACCGATTAGCAGCTATATCATGTCGTGGAAAGCACATCGCCGTTGGGGAGGATTATTTTTTGCATGATCAAATGTTCAAGGGGGGAGGCAGTCGTTATCAAGATCGCCACAAAAAATGTTTTTGTTGCGCACCGCCCTCTCACAGCCCATGCTTTTTTTGTTTGTTTTTGCACATGACTAATGCCTTCCCTCTCTGCCAAAAATAAATAGCTTGCTACGGACCTCTTGTCGTGGTCCAAGCCATTCCACACTGTCCGCCACGGAAGTCTTCAACATGGCGATATTGCCTGGTTCTTGGATGGTCAATTGAACGCCTCGTACAACTGTGTTGATCGTCACGCGCTCGCCACACCAGACAAGGTTCGCATGAAAACATCCCATAGCTTCTGTCGAGAAGCTGATAACAGAACAAAAGGCGGATTGTTTATTTCTCCACACACCTTCCTGGCTCAACACTAACCCGCATTCCCCACGCCCTCTTCAACCTTTTTTGTTGTCTTTTATAATTCGTACGTGACATGGGAAAAAATTGTCACAGGTCGCCATTATTTACGAGGCCGACGAGCCCAACCAGTCCGAGAACATCACCTACGGCGAGTTGCTTCGTCAGGTCTGCCAACTGTCTGGAGCCCTTCTCGCCCATGGCATCCGCAAGGGCGACACTGTTGCGATCTACATGCCCATGATCCCCGAGGCCGTGGTCGCGCTCTTGGCTTGTACCCGTATCGGCGCTCTGCATTCCGTCGTCTTTGCAGGTTTCTCGGCCGAGGCCCTTCGTGACCGTGTCCAGGATGGCAGCTCCCGTGTCGTGTTGACAGCAGACCAGGGCAAACGTGGAGGCAAGACGATCGAGACCAAGAGGATTGTGGACGATGCCTTGAAGGAATGCCCCACGGTCAAGTCCGTCATTGTCTGTCAACGTACAGGCGCTGATGTGCCCATGACGGACGGAAGGGATTTCTGGTGGGGTGATGAGGTGTCGAAGCAGCCAAGCTATACGCCTGCGGTGGCCATGCATTCAGAAGATCCCATGTTCTTGCTGTACACCTCTGGATCAACTGGCAAGCCAAAGGGCGTGATGCACACGACCGCTGGTTATTTGTTGGGCGCCGCTGCGACGGTCAAGTACGTGTTTGATTACCACCCTGGAGATATCTTTGCCTGCATGGCGGATGTCGGCTGGATCACTGGACACACTTATATTGTTTATGGCCCTCTTGCCCTGGGTGCAACCACGGTCCTCTTTGAGTCCATCCCCACCTACCCAACTCCATCTCGCTACTGGGAACTGATTGCGAAGCACAAGGTCACACAGTTCTATACTGCCCCTACCGCGATTCGTGCTCTGCGCCGCTTGGGTGACGAATGGGTTGAGGGTCACGATCTCTCCAGTCTCCGTGTCCTCGGAACTGTCGGTGAGCCCATCAACCCAGAGGCCTGGAACTGGTACAACGAGAAAGTCGGCAAGGGTCGCTGCGCCATTGTCGATACCTACTGGCAGACCGAGACAGGATCCAACATCATCACCCCTCTTCCCGGTGCTATCCCTACCAAGGCCGGTTCCGCCACGCTGCCATTCTTCGGAATCGAACTCGCGGTTCTGGATCCCGTCACTGGAAAGGAGATGATCGGCAATGATGTGACCGGTGTGTTGGCCGTCAAGCGTGCCTGGCCCTCGATTGCACGCACGATCTACAACAACCACCAGCGCTTCATCGAGACCTACCTGAAGCCTTACCCAGGATACTACTTCACAGGCGATGGCGCCACACGCGACAAGGATGGATACATCTGGGTCCGTGGCCGTGTCGACGATGTGATCAACGTCTCTGGTCATCGTCTCTCGACGGCCGAGATCGAATCCGCCTTGATTATGCACCATGCTGTGGCCGAGACCGCCGTCATTGGCGCACACGACGAGGTCACGGGTCAATGCATTCACGCCTTCGTGTGCTTGAAGCCCGGAGTTTCGTTGTTGCATGCAGGTGATCTGAGCAAGGAGTTGGTGTTGCAGGTCAGGAAGGTCATTGGACCCTTCGCAGCACCAAAGAAGATTTACTTGGTCGAGGACTTGCCAAAGACAAGGTCCGGAAAGCTGATGCGAAGAATTCTGAGAAAGATTGTTGCGGGCGAGACAGATTCTCTGGGCGATATCTCCACCTTGGCAGACCCCAGCGTCGTCGAAGTGTTGATTGCCAGAGTGGCCAAGGCGTAAAATCGAAGAAAGCAAAAACTAAAAAGAGAGACTTAGGTCTACAGTATATATCCCACAACGTGTAAATACGCCAATAAAAAATATGGAAGACACCATGTTCTACCAGGAGGAGGTAAAGAATGCAACGAAAATGAACTAGAAAAACAAATCTTTATATATACAAGGAATATTCTAACTATCGTATATGTCCCTTACGCGCATCCGTGACAGGACAGACATGGGGTTTATCGGATCACTCATGATCGCCATCGCTGTTGTTATTACCGGTATGGCTGATGCAAGTGTCGCTATTATTATTATTGTTTGTTGGACTTGCCAATTATCGTACATTGTTTGGAGTCCCGCTCTCGTCATCGACGTCCCGCATCAGGGATGTGTAACGTCTGCTGGCGCTGGCGCTGGATCGAGAGGCGCTGTTGCTGAAGTGGATACTGATGTGGATGATCTCCAACTGGAAACGGATTCTTCTGTATCAGTTGTTGTTGTTGCTTCCACTGCAGTAGCTCGATTTGTCCCTGTTGCTGTTGATGCCATTGCTGGGACAACGCATGCGCACCCAACGGTCGCTGCTGCTGTTGCTGAACCTGTTGCTGCTGCTCCTCAGTCGCGCTGTCCTCGGTCTCAAGATCGAGGCCATCCAAGTCCATTTCAGGCTGTGGAGATTCACTCGCGCTGATATTGATACTCTGCAGCGACTGTTGCGGCCGCTGCAGTTGGCCTTGACCCGACTGCGGTGGCCATGAGAATTGTGAGTTGGCAGGAACAGTAAACGATCCAGAATGATTGGGGATCCACATCGACTGGGAGACATCCTGGAATACCATTTGTGTTTGTTGTTGGGTTGTGTTACCAAGACCTTGGAAACGTTGCTGCATTGGCTGTTGCTGACGCTGCTGTCGGTACAGCTGTTGGAAATACGCAGACTGACCGTCAATCGAGGACGCATCGTACAGCACGTTAGCAGCAGAGCTGAACGGAACTGTGGACCCCGAACCCTGTAGAAGCGACTGTATGGACGAGGAAGTCGCATTATGACGCCCAGTGGCCCCAAGTTGGCCCATCAGTCCATCCAGGGGGTCGATGTTCTTCTTCATTAAGGACTCCGGAGTCTCGTTCATGTTCAATCCAAAGTCGTCGAAACTATTCTGACCGATATGAGATTGCCGCGATTGAAGTCCGGTTGCACCTTGCGGTAAGCCATATCCAGAAAACTCAAACCTCATCAGCAAGTTGGCGCCAGCCAAATTTGCATGCCCCTGTCCATAAGAAGATGAAGGCTGTTGAGGCTGTTGTTCAAGGTGGCCCATCATCATCTGATAGTCCGCAGATCCTGCCGTATTCACAGAAGCAGTCATCGTGTCCTGGACCGATCCGTCGGTCGACATAGATACAGAGTCTTCTCTTGTCATATATGGCGACGACGAAGCCGAAGACGACGCTGACGAGGATGCAGGAACAACCAGGGAGCTATAGGAGGTGATAGAGTTCGACAAAGGAATTGTCATAGAGCCGATGGGAGTGGATGGGTGGTCCTGATAGAGCTGGTAGGTGTGGAACGTGTGCTGCGGTTGCTGTTGGTGATAATAGGGATCTCGATGTTGTGCCAAGGGGGCCTGTTGCTGCTGCTGTGGCAGCGATACCATCAATGGCTGGTGTGGATCCTGAGGCTGTCGCGGCACAAATGGTACCGAAGCCTCATCCTCCATCGCCGATGGTATTTCGAAGGACGCTGTCGTGGAGAGGGTTACCATTCTTGGGTCGAACCTGACACCGCTGCTGCTGCTGCCGCTGTTCCTCTTTTGACCACCATTAACCGTCACTCCAGAGCCTGCAGGAGCTTTAGTATCAGAATCGGCCTTGAGAGTCGCTTCTCTCGCAGGGTCTCTATTAGCACCACTGGAAGCAGCTGTGGTCGCACGAGATGAAGTATTTGTAGAACTTCGCTTCTTTCGAGCTCCTTGCTTCTTCTGGGCAGCTTCATCTATGGCTTGGGGTAGTTTTGGTGGCGGTTTCTGGCCTACAAATCCAGCTGCCACGTGGGGACGCTTCACGGTGCTGTTGAGAGTACTGCTATTCTTTTTCGCTTCAGATTTGCCCCGCTTCTTCACCTCCTATTGAAGACAGTTGTCAATTGTCGACATGAGGGTATAATCAGTATCGGTGGCCGTAACAAGTGCTAGAGAAAATGTGCGTTTGCGTGTGTGTGTGTGTAGGGGGTTACCTTGGACAGCTTCTTTTGAGGCTTGTTGCCGTCAGAGACATCAGCGCTGCTTTCCCTCGAGGACTGTCCTTGTAGTTGGGACACGAGGGTCATAGCCAGAGGCCTGGCAGTGCCCAGCAACATTTCGATGCGCTTCATGTGCTCGACATAATCCTGGGTTGTCGGCTGGTGCTGCTGATCCAGCGCGGCTTGCATAACTGCCGAAACAAGAGAGGTTTTTGCAAGTTGATCTTGTGGCGACATCATTAAGTCCCGCTGCCGCTGCTCTAGTCCCTGAGTGATGACAGACAACCCTCTCTTTTCGGTCCCTGACTGACCATCGCTTGGAAAAAATTCCGCTATGTGTTGCTTTTGTTGTTGCTGGATAAGCTGCGAGCTATTCGTGCCATGTGCAATGAAGTCTGCTGCTCCAGGGATGATATCTAATAGCATTTCAACCCTTCTAAAGCGCTCTAAATGCTCCTGGTCTTGCGCACCTGTCAAGGCCCCCCTGCCTCCAGCCAACAACGGACGACTCTCTCCTTGCGGCGAGGGGATATTTAGCAAGAAGGACGACAAGGGGGCGCTGTTGCTGCTGTGCCTTTGAGATTTGGCGGCGCGAGGCGACCGCCCATCCTTGCCTGTCTCAGTTCGGCTCCGTTTCGTCTTTCCTGCGACAGTCGGCGTATTTGATCTTGAGGATCCTGACGATGGTGAGGATGGTGAATCCCCCTCGTCAGTGTTCTTGGCATTGCTGTTATTCTTGGCGTTGTTGAGGAGTGAGGGCGGGGTGCGGATGCACTCGCGCTTCGAATGCTGACACGAGTTGCAGGGCGACTCGCGGTCACAGCGGATCCTTCGGTACCTGCACCAGTCGCAGACTAAACAAGAGCAAAACATCAATAACAAAAAAAGGTTGTAAGGTTCATTGTTAATGTTTATGATGACGATGATAGATCATGGTTGGTACAGGAGAGGACATCATATGAGTATTAAGGTTTCCGGACAGATTCCCAGGGCAGAGTGATAGAAAGCAGTAAGGAACAACATAAACGTATAACGCAGCTCAACAGATCAAGACCATCATCCGTTACCTTGGTTGACATTTAGCCGCTTGCGATACGCAGCGCTGTGCGCAGGACTGAGATTCTGTGGCATCTCTTTCTTCTTGATCGTCGTCGCATTCGCGGATGGTTGAATGATTTGTTGCTGCAGAAGCTGCTGTCTCAGCTCTGGCTGCCGTGCAAGCGACGGCATGCCTGGTGTAACTATGCCATCAACAAGGGTGCCACCAATACTAGCCTGCACCAAGTCCTCGAACGATTTCTCGATGACACTTGCCGGCAATGCCTCAGTGTGGCCGATCAGCGCCATCCCTGCCGCTGTTGTTCTACTTAACGTAGAAGTGGCTCTCATCCCACCGTTGGCTGTATCTGTCGCAACGCCGGCATACTCCTGTTGCTGCTGCTGCTGTTGGTGCTCAGCTCCAGCTTGTGGTGTAAAGGATGAGGCAGCTGCGGAAGAGGTTGAGCTGGAAGAAGAGGCTGATGAAGTCGAGTTTTTGATACTCGGTTTTGGATCACGGACGCTTGGGAGACCCGAAAATGTCATGTTGAATGACTTTGATCAGGAAGAAACGAGGTTGGAGGATAGTGGTGGTAAAAGGGAGTATGCTGACGCATCGACTATGAGGAAAAAGAGGACGAGATAGCACGGTCCTTTGAGGGCGTGCGATGCCAGCGAAGTAGCTTTGGAGACGTTCCCCTGTTGACAAGCCGATTAGCTACTCGCCTGAACAAGCTGAGGAAAGGAGGTTGACAATTGGGTCGGTGGCACACAGTTTTGTCTGACGTGAAAGTGGAAAAGAATATGTCCAGATCGGCAGGGGACAATGGTGCCTGGATTTTTTTGTCGGATCCCTCAAGGAGATGGAATAAGAGTGCTACACAAGGACAGGCGCGGGGCGATATGTAGCAATTGAGCGAGGGCAGATACGAAGGAGAGGGGATGGAGTAACGACTTTCAGCGTGGGGCGAAGGGGAAAGTGGATCGAGGTGTGCATTCGATCACGAAGTGTGCATTCCTGAATTCAATAGCAGGCGATGAACAGAAACGAGGCGATGCAGTGGTGCGGGAAGAGGGTAGGTGTCAGCAGTTCTGGGGGGGATGCCGACGACAAGGATGTGGGGATGTCTCTTCGACGATTGGTTTTTGAATGAACAGTAGGAAGAAGAGCAGCAGAGAAAATGTCACGGAAGTAAAGATATTGCCGCACCCCCTCTTTATTGTGCTCGCGAAAAGGAGATGGGAGGGAAAGAGAGCTCTGCCTGAGAAAAAATGCTACACTCGAACTGCAAAAAGTGCAGCAACACACAACGAACCAGCAACTTTCGAGGGGACAGCCACCACAAATGAATACGTTGCTCAGGAACCCCGACTCGATGCTGCCAGCGCTGGATGATGATGGTAATGGCGACTGATCCTTGCAAAGAAATCAGACAGATCGAGATACATCCTGCTGCTCGAAACACGAGGGCGGATGACTGTGCATGAAAAAGAGAGGTTTATAATAATATACCCATTCGTGAGCATTTTTTAGGGTGTATGCAAAAAATGCTTAACGCACCACGGGCTTTCATCAAAAACGCCGCCAGCTCTCTGGTCATCGCTGCAGAAAATATGAGCAACAGGCTGCTCCATCAATAGGCACGTTTGCCTCGGCATATTGTGGCTATGGGATATAGTTAGGCGTGAGAACTGGTCATGAGACAGGCCCTTTCTCGGGCTAAAGTTCAAACGGCTCGTTTGTTCTCATGTACTCCCAGTCAGACAAAGTCTCCAGTGATGGGATCATAGACAGCACAGACAGACTTTGACAAGAAGAAAAAAAAAAGACCATATGCCATCGTACTAGATGGAAGAAAGGTCATTATTGGGTGACCGGTCGTTACTCAATGCAGGAAAACAAGGCTGTAGGGCGCAAGTTTCCGTCTTCCCACACTTTGCTTTTGTCCAATCAGCAGCACGGCGCCATCTTGTCTTCGGAAGACGAAGCAATAACAGAAATCATAAAAAAAATGAAGCAAGAATAAAAACTGGGGTCAAACTTCAATATGCCTACGGTTAACGGCAATAACCCCGCCACAAAGTTTTCTGATTCGTAGCCTCCGGCTTGTTTTCTTCTAAAATATGGGAGAAGCGTTATGAGGAACGAGTTTCTACGTAGGGCTCGGAGCAAAAAGGGATGCCAGTGCAAGTGTTTTCGAGCGAGCAGAAACGATACCCCGAGATATCCCCTCCTGCACGACGTCATTCGGCGGCATCGAGCTGAGCTTGCGGATTGGTCAAAAACTTTGAACGGGATACGGGCCATCGGAGTCACGCCTCTTTCTCGCCTTTGGAAAATGGATCAGACCAGAATCCTAACCGAATCTAGAACGATGGTGCTTCTAAACGACGACTGATCCTGTCTAGACAATGGCTCGTTGTCGCCAAGCAAAGAGGGTCTGAAACCGAATGAGGTGACACAGAACAGGAAACGAGGCGCAGCCAAGTCGACCAACCTCACTCTTGCGTACTGCCTACGACATGCGAATCCTCCTCCTCAGCCTCATCCCTGGAGACTCCCATGCAAATACGGTGCCTTAGAGACCGCCTCCACCGCCATATCTACGACCACACCCACGTCTATAGTAGTTCCAACATTAAGATCAACATCTACGTTATTAGGTGTACGACTATCCTAGACCCATACACTGATGTATAAATGCTCTCCAGTAGAAGTATTAGTCGCGCCTTGGTATTATTTAGCGCCCTCTTATCGTTTTCGCCAACTATTATATGTTTCCGAATACGACACTCTCTCCTTAGCCGAAAGAGAGAGTGGCGGTTGCAGGCACCCTGGAGATGTGGAGAGTTTGAATCCATTCAAATTGTTGATGATTCCTAATGGCTCATATCGCGTCCAATGTTTTCGATGCATGATGAGTCTGCAAGGTTAGTCTCAAATGCTGTAGACTGATATCCTGCCCGAGAGGAGCTTCGAGAGGTATGAGTTTCTAGGGGGTCGTTCTTAATATGAACAAAGTCAAGGTTCATGAGACAGATGAGATATGAAACTGGGCAGGGAGGTGAAAAGAGGCGAGACGGAGCGTAGAGAACTCAGACATTTACAGGTATAACGTCGTTATATGACGTCTACGTAAACAGACGGGATGTACTACGCAAGCATCGTTCGCACATTCCAATTATTGATGACTTCCCCCCAGGGGCTGGTGTGGATATCCGAAAAGGCGGGGAATATTGCGGGGAAAGTATTTTGAGGACACGCGACATGGTGGTGGCCATAGTTACGGAGCGAAATGTGATGCCTGCACAGCCCGTAAAAAATAAAAAGTCGTGCTTGCGATCGCCATCCCTATTCACCCCCAATCGTACATCTTGAATGCGATAAAACCTCTTGTCGCTATCAACCAACGAGTAATGGATGTGGATTAGCTAGTTTATAACATGAGTTATGGGACTCTACTGATGACTCTGAGTAACTTAAGACATGCGCCTAGGACTATGCCCCTGAGCATTTAGAAAAACACAGATCAATTGCATGCTAGGTGGCGAGCATGACATATATGAGAAAGGCCCGGGGCACTGCATTTGATCGGTGCTCAGTGGTGGAAAGCGATTGAAACTACTCTGACCTGAAAGGCTCGTAATGGGTAAAAGGACAACAGAAACGACATGCAATACGGCGACATATGAGCGCGTCTCGATTACATCCCTTGCGTAAAAAAAAACGATTACATCCCTTGTGCTCTCTACGTTTCATGAGAACCCCGACAATGCCTTTTCTAGGAAGACATATGCACGTACACATGTACATATACTCCACATGTACAGTACTATACGTGCCTTTTCAATGTATAGAACCGGGAAGACAGGCATGTTGCGTGTCTCTGAATGGTCCGCGTCGACATTGGGAACATAATTAAACCCCGACAGTCGGTCCAATGCACAGCGCTCTGCCCGATTTCACCAAGGGTACTGGAAGTCGGGAGTTTGGCGGAATTCCCGCACACACCTCCATGATTTTAATGCAAAATTATCATCAGCGACTTGACGGGATGTACTGCAGCTCATGCAGTGCTTCCCTTGGGTCGACTCGGGTGATTCAGATGATACCGACGAATAGGAACAAAGAAAACAAGTAAGAGAATGGAACATGCCAAGGATCTGCGGGAGCTGTCGCACAAGCTAACAGTTGCAGGATCAAAGAAAGATGATGTCCGTGTCCCCTGGTAATAAGGAGGTCGTTCATTTTTTTTTGGTCAAGCCTCATGACGTGGTTTTTTCAGTCTAGTACAGTACGTGTGTTTTTTTTTATTGCAGGATCAAGACAGTGCACCCATGGATCGTCCACTACCTCTGTTCCAGATAAGAGTCGTGTGGAAATATCCAGTCTCCGCCCTCCCCTCTATTGCAGAACCACAACCCAACCAACTCCACTTTCTCTGGTTTTTTTTTTTGCATGAAACTTGCGTCTTTGTGCCTCTTGGAGTCGACTCTCCTAGACTGGCCCTTTCGTCTTTACATCGGACTGTCAACTTAATGCAAAAAAAGAGTCATTCTTGGCCAACCCTCAAAAAGATACGTGAAAGCATGTATAGCCCATGCTTTTTATCATCTCCTCGGCCAGTTTCCCCTGCTCCTGATTTGAGGCAAACGAACGTGAAATATGCAGGAGAACGCAACAAGCTTGACAAAAAAAAATAGCGCGTGGTAAAGGATTCGAGAAGGGTCTTCATGGTTGCTTAGCAATGAGGTGTGTCAAGCGGTAGAGGTTGGCGTCTGTGAGTAAGAAAACGTGCCTTGAGTAATGAACATCAACAAAACAGCTTGTAACACGAACTATTCAGATACCATAATCTAAGCTATGGGCTTGGAGAACAACCTGCCTATTAGCCTATTATTTGTTGATGTTGTTGCAACCAAACCTTCTGCAAACCTAGAAGATGCGACTTATCACGCGGTAGATGACCCAGAGAACACAGGCACACAAAGGAGAGAAGGCGATGGGTGGCAACAAAACCAAGTGTCTTCTTGTGTATATGGAGTTTGAAAATGAGGGGCCAGACCAAGCCCGTAGGACACAAACCACAGCACCTGTTTGCGATGAGCTTGCGGGTCCGTTGAATGCACTCTTTGTAACGGAAAGGCCAAAAGGCGTGACGCTCAGCAGCGATGGATATCCTGTTGTCGATTTGGGACGATGTAGGTCCGACTGTGTTTGTCATATTCATTTTAGAGTGTATTCCTCTCTCTCTCGCATCTGTTATGCTGACCTAAACAATGAAGAGCTGGCTTGGCCTAATGGTGCACGAGGATACGGCTGACAGAGATAGAGGGAAAAGCAACCGCTCATGTGAGCAATTTGCAATGGAGAGATGGTTGTTGCCATATGGGAAGGGTCATGTCGAGTTTGAGAAAAGGGAAGAGGTATCACCCTGCGCGCTTCCCCCGTTGCTAGTCCCGAGCTCCTGTTCACCCTCCCTGATCTATTTTCCAAGGTTTGTTGCTTCATGTACGTACAATTTTCCGAGAAAAAAATAGAGTGAGGTGTGTAGATTGGTCACGCTCACCAGCATTGATTCATCAGGACCGATGGATAGGCAGGTTACGAGGAAGACAGGCATAGAAAAAGGAACGGACAGACAATCAGGTAATTGCACAATTGCAATTGTCTGCCAGCTGGAGAGCATTGTAATCCTCGCGACGCGTTTTACTCTGAGGAGCGGACAAAAAAGCTAAAGTTGTGCCAGAAACCATCCAAGAATCAGAGGAGATCTGTGTTTTTTTTTGCAAACAATCTTTGTTTTTATCGTTTCGGCATAGACACTCCGTGTCTTCGTCATCATGGGACAACACTTGACGCCAAAAGGCACACATTCACGCCTCAGAAACAAGAACGCTGACCAGACAGAGCAATAACAAACACTTGAATAAAAACCTTTTTTTTGAACAATGGCTCTCATCTGTTTTCTCACACTTCTCGGTAGCAATGGCGCTCTTCAATCACCTCTTTTGGCGAGGAGTACTGTGCGGCAACCACTGGCCACATCGTCATATATTAGTAATATGCCATGGCCTGAATGGGTGTGAACCGAGAGGAGTGAGACAGTATCTATGCCGATGTAGCGTGGCAGTCTACGGCGTGTGTGCATGGGAGTAACGCCGATTCTTCATGCCGATTGCAAAACCTTTGTTTTGCCAGCTGATACGCTGTTTCTCCTTACCATCTATCTTCCCCTTGCTCCTCAACTCCTCTTGCTCCTCGCACGTTGTACAGAAAATGAGCGGCAATGGATTGAATAAACATTAAAGAGTTTTCTACCAACTAGATAGAGCACAGAAGTATGGGTCCATGCTAAATACGATCATTTGAGAATCGAGCCAACCATTAAGTCCTGTAAACAAACAAATACAGTGCAACAGTACTTTCGCAGCGAGTGGGCAATTGCGCGCTTTCACTTGGGCCGGTCAGTCCCTGAGGGTGAGGGACTCCATTCCAACTTCTGCCTCCATCTCATTACATCCCTCTCTCACATTCCATTCTTCGTACATACCGCTGTTTCATTGCGCCTATTCTAGAGTTTTCTCTTCTCGTTATCGGTGTATATACCCTTTTCTCCTCCTTCTATCTGCGGCTCACTCAATTGCAATTGTACGTTCTCACCGTTTCGGCACTTTTTGTTTCTCATTCCAGGCACCGTTATTACATTTTGTTCCCAGGGGTAAGCAGAAACTAAGCTCGTTGAGTAGACCTGTCGCCTGTGTTGCAGTTATTTATTACCTCCCGATCAGAAGCGCCGTGCCCCCTACCCCGTCCTGTTACTTGGGCCCATCGTCCTTTCTGGCCGGGATCACTGGCTAATTAAACCAAATGAAAAAAGTGCAGTGCCGGATGACACGAGAGACCACGGAATATACCAGAACTACATGTACACCAATGAGGCTTATTCAGACGATTACTCAGAGTGCTGCTACCCCTGCAGCTTCCCTTTCTGAACGTGAAAGTTCGAGAACAGTAATAGATGAAAATGCCCGACGCCTCCCAGCAGCCGAAAATTTTGGTTTCCGTGTACTGAATCTTTGGAGGGGCAAGGGCTCGCTTTGGTTGCATGTTTGCATTGATTTATTTCCCTTGGACAGAGAGGCGAAATGGTAGAAGCCCATTCTGAACGCGCACTGCTTATGACACGTCCCACGACTTTGGTGCAGGGACTCGCACATATCATCTTCTGCGACTATATAATGTGATAGGCATTCCCCCTTGGACTTTTTTTTTTCATCATCATTATCGTCTACAAGTTATCGCAACTACACCTCACTTCCCCTACGCTCCATTACCCTACACCTCACTCGCCCCTCCCCTCCCTCAAGCCTACACCTCGCTCGTCCTTCGCTTCGTTTACCCTACGCCATCCACTCTACACTCTACACCATCCACCTTACACCCTTCACCATCCACTCTATACCATCCACTCTATACCATCCGCCCTATACCATCCACCCTACACCACCCACCTTATACCATCCACTCTATACCATCCACCCGATCTTAACGCTCCTATTCCCTCACGCCCCCCTTGTTAAAAACCAAAAAAACTAGACTATCACCTATTATCCTAGTACCCTAATACCTTAATATCCACTTCCCAATATCTCAATCTCCTCCATCAAAGACCAAGTTATCCACCATGAACCCAATCCCCGGCACCAGGACTACCACCACGACCACGACCCAAGGCAACGTGGTCACTGTCGTCACGACCATCGTCACCCCAGGCCAGCCTACCCGCATCAAAACAACCAAGACGACCAAGGCACCAGGCCAGCCCGCTGATGCTCAGAGAATCCCCATGCAGCCTGATCAGCCCCAGCCTCAGGGCCGCACTCAGACTGCTTACCAAAAGCAGCCATCGCAGCCTCAGTCACAGCAGGAGGCTAGGCCCGATTCAGATCCCAAGCGCAGGTCCGGATCCGGGTTCTTTTCGTCACTGAAGAAGTTGGGAAGTGATGTGCTACCCAAGAAGTCGCCGACGTTCTTCCAGAAATCTCCTACTCTTGCCCCTGCTCCTGCTCCACAGCAGCAGCAACGGCCTCGTATCCCTTCTCCCTTTCCTCGGCGTGTTCCTTCTCCCGTTCCTCAGCAGCAGCAGCAGCAGCAACAGCCTCGCGTTCCTGCCCCCGTTCCTCAGCAGCAGCAGCCTTGCATTCCTACTCCCGTTCCTCAGCAGCAGCAGCCTTGCATTCCTGCTCCCGTTCCTCAGCAGCAGCAGCCTCGCATTCCTGCTCCAGTTCCTCAGCAGCAGCAGCCTCGCATTCCTGCTCCCGTTCCTCAACAGCAGCAGCAGCCCCTCCCAGCCCCTGCCCGGACTACAGTTGTTATCCAAGAATCCAACACGTTATACTCTGAAGCTTCAGAGGATGCCATCGCTCTGCTCCAGTAAGTGTGTCAGATTGATCTAGAGCTCCTGTTTGAACTCTGTATCGTATTCCTCTGATCTCATATTCTGATCACATCTCTGTCTCTCTCTCTCTCTCTCTCTCTCTCTCACTTCTTGCTCTAACTCCCTCACCTTCCGATGTCATGTCTATGACCAAACCCATTGGCATCAATCAGGAAGAGTAGGCCTCTGCTTGCTCCCAACTTCGGGGGTCAGAGACTGGACGTGGACTCAATCGACTTTTCCCGCGAGGATGCACATGCCCGTGCATGCCCCATTTCCGAGGCCGCAACGATTGCGCGCCTGTCACATTACCTGACATCACCATGCGGTGGACGCCAGCTCTCTATGCTCCGCACTATCTATACCTGGATTGCCAACAACATTGCGTATGATGTGCCCGGTTTCTTGGCGGGCAGGTATGGTGACCAAACTGCTGAGGGAGTCCTCCGTAACCGCCAGGCTGTTTGCGAGGGATATTCCAACCTGTTTATTGCCCTTGCTGAACCTGCTGGACTCGAGGTCCAGAAGATCATTGGTGTTGCCAGAGGTGTTGATATCCAAGTCGGAGATGAGCGCATGGGAAGTCCCCACGCCTGGAACGCAGTGACAGTCGATGGCGAGTGCCTCTTGATCGACTCTACATGGGGTGCCGGTGTCTGTGACTTGGCGACGCGTTCTTTCCGCAAGATGTTCAGGCCCTTCTTCTTTTTGCTCCGACCCAACCGACTGATCTACACTCACTGGCCTGAGAACCCTAAGCAGCAGTTCTTGAATCCACCAATCACCGAGAAGGTCTTCCGTGGACTGCCTGCGATGAAACCCGAGTCCTGGACTCTTGGTATCAGGCTTGCTGGCAAGCACCGCGGCCCGGTTATCCACACAAAGGATGACTCTATCCAAATTGAAGTTCAACTCAAGAAGCGACCCTCGGACGGTGCAACCGGCAAGATCGTAGCCCGACTGAACTGGAACGGCCAGGCGGTTCCCACATCTGTCCAATGGTTGCGGGAGGATGAAAAGTACGTCTACATGACGGTCCGGTGCTCGTGCCCAAGCTCGGGTTCTGGTGAGCTCAATGTCTTTGGATGGCCACCAGGTGGTGACCAGACCAAGAGCGGACCTCAATGCTTGAGCTACAAGGTCGTCAATGAGGGATCTGGTCGTGCAGCCAAGCCCATGCTGCAGCAGTATGTCGTCAAGGGATTCTCGTTCTCGGTCTTGGAGCCAATGACAGCGCAGGTCCAGAAGGGTGTGCCTCAAGCCATCCGCGTCCGCGTCTTTGATGTCGAGAAGGGTATCAAGCCAGCCTTGGCGTTGCAAGGTCCCGATGGCGGTATGCCAGAGAGACTTTCACAGGTCGAGTCTGGTCTCTTCGAAATCAAGAAGGTGTTGACGGGTGGTCAGTGGAAGATTGTCCACATGACCTCGGAATACGCCTTCAGCTTTGCGGCCCTCTTTGAGGCCGTGTAAAAAAAGCAATTGGAGTACCGCGAGACCATGAAAGATAGTTTTTTTTTCCCTCCCCTCTATACCAGTAATTGTAGTTTTTTTCGTTTAATAAAATACACTTTATACACTATCCGCAAATGTTTTTTTGCGGAAAAAAAAAAAAAAAGTACGCTGGGATGATCTGGTATTTGCATGAGCATGTTGATCTGCAAAACGGCTATACGTCTGCTTTCATTCTCTATTTGGAATCTCCGATGCCCTGAAGAAGATATGAGGGGCAAGGAAAGAGGGAAGAAAAAAGTCCGTCAACTATGGTTGGGATGCCAAAGAATTCATGGAAAATACATTGCAATCTGGCTAAGTTCAGGACCACGTACCACTACGATCATGGTCTTTTTTTT
>MU617290.1:0-16637 GCA_025201705.1 Dissophora ornata
CAAAAAGAAAAAAAAAAAAACTCCGCACGCATACAGGAAAGGGTATAGTCGAAAGTATGTGCGGGTGCATAATCCAGACATTCATGCGTTTGCAGGCATATACGCGGATCAACACAAAGACCGCGGCCATTAGCGGGATAGTAAACGAAGCCTGGGCAACCGATTGTTTACCTTGATCAATCCAAAAAAAATAAACACCAGGAAAAAAAAAAGAGAACGGCAAATGAAGGTAAACCACGTAAGCATTGAATGGACTTGACGCGATCCGAACCCGCCGCACAACTGAACAGGGAACCTCATTCAAAGATAAAGGAAAAAAAAAGAATAAGGGGGAGAAAAACTACTAGCGACCCGGCTAGTAGAAAAAGGAAATATAATAAGAAAACTAAACGCGCGTCGTGTCGTTTGCTTTTTCATTCATTCATGCGTGCTTATTTTGATATGTTTGTCGCTGCTCGCGCATGATCAAACCATTTATGATCAGAAACGTAAACCATCATGAACGCCACTCCGTTTGCTGACAGAACAGACAGGGTGCATGCTGCGGGTGAGCCGTCGCGCTATTATTACGTTGAGCCGTTAACATAGGGAGCAGGTTGGTAGGATTAAACAATTAGAACTAGAAGAAGAATCGCGCGCGTCCATTTTTTTTTTCGCCTCCTCAAGTTCATTTAGCATACAGAAATTCTATTGGCGAGAGAGAGAGAAATATGGTGAGGAAGAGTAGAAATGACCATTTGAAGATTATTGTTTTTTTTTCTTTGTTTCAGAAGAAAAAAAAAAAAGAGGATAGGGGGTGTTCACCAATTGCACAAGAGATAGAAAATAGAAATGACCGCGCGACAGAAAATGGACGCGGTCGAGAAGAAGGGGGGGAGAAGAGGAGAAAAGCGTGAGAGCCGACACAGAAAAAGGCACAAGTGGCGCTGATGGATGGGGGTGTTGTTTTTTGTGCGACTGTCGATGATATTAATAGGTCCGGTGGCGGGTTGGGATGGGTCATTTAAAAAAATGCGGAAGCATAGGCAGACAAAGCATTAGATAACGGTGGCAGGTTATCGTACGAGTCTGATGGTTGAGTGCTCACAGGCTGTCAGCTAGAGAGAGAGATAGTTGCTCATTCTTTGTGTGCGCACAGGAAACAAGGGAGAAACCCATGGAATCAAAAAAAAAACCGGCAAAACAAACAATGGTAGAAGTGTGACAGCGTCGATGAGCGCTCGGATGCTCTTGCTTTTTGTTGTTGTTTGGGCTGCGTGTTTGTTTCCAATGTAATTGCAATTGCAAACTGACCAGCATGGCCAAAAACGTGGAAAACCTTAACATGAAACGACGCCTTCAAGTCTGAAACAGACGCGTCTCGTCGATGCTATTGGCTGCCCTAGCTTGAAATTTAATTTATATTTTGTGTCCAAAACGACGCCCCTGAATGCTTCAGATTTCAGCCTGTTTCATCATTTTCGTCGCTTCCGCTCGTGAAAAAAAAAAAAAAAAAAAAAAAAGAGTTCACCCTTACATGATCGTCGTCATAGGGAATGTACACCTGTCATCCATTTCCTTGTGGTTTTTCTGTGCATGGTATGTTACGTTGAAAACCGGATCCATACTCGTTCGGGAATATCTGCTGGCATGCGCCCAAACCTTGCTTTTTTTTTTTATTCTCAGATCCCGCGCATCTTCACTATGCACGCACCGGTAACCACATTTGTCTTGTCAAGATGGCGTGACCTTGACGTCCTCGTCCACCCTCTCTCTTTTCATCCACATTCGCTAATTGAAAACCTAGAGGTTTCCCCCACTAGGGAAAAAAAAAAAAAAGTCCCTCTGGGCTCCTATCATGCAAAAGTCATTTTTGGCTTTGCGATAATCCTCCGACGACCCAACTCAATTGAAGAGCTTTTTCATGATTTTTCGCTTTATGGTTTCCTATATTCTGGATCGCTTCTGGTTCATGATTATGGGTCTGCTGCACACTGTATGTATGGACAATCATGGTCACTTGTACAGGATTGTGGACATTCATTCGACCTTTGTTGTTGTTGTTGATGTTGTTGTTATTGCTATTTTCTTTTCTCCGTTTGAGAGTTTAGTTCTATTTTTAACAAGGGCTACGAGCCAGATCCCCTGTGCTCTCGAAACGCATTGGCACCGAGGTTCAAGTTCTTCGGGGAAGGATAAACAAAATTCTTATTGAGCAAAAAAATTATACCCTATCAACTGCAAATTGCTCTCTTACACGCTAGGTCGTGGTCAATTGCACTTTCTGTGTGAAAGGCGATTATGTTGTGCATGTAGTAGACTAGGGGTGTTAGGGTGCGCATGGTGCAAAATGCACTGCACATCATCACACAAATTAATATCTTCCAATGACCCCCTTGTTATTACAAACGCAAGGGCAGCGCGAGAGGTTGGGGAGAGAGAGAGAATAAACAGGATTCGGGATTCATTTCATGGGTTATTTTTGTCATTTGTTTGTTAATCTCCTGTGATAATGACGATGGATCGAGGGGAGAAATAGAACAGCATGGGTTGGGTGTGGAGCGAAAGCACCACCTGTCGTGGCAGAACAGATGCCAATTTCCTGGCAAGGGGCAAATTTTATTATGGGCGTACAAACGAGAAATGAGCGACCATAGCGTTTTCCCTGCTGCTTGGTAAACAAATTTTCATGAGATGCTTGTTGGCAGTGCTGTTGTTGAATAGAAAACTCAATTGAGTGCCCTGACTTGGACTGCACCAAATAGGGAGGGCTAGGGTAGGGGTTAGATGAGCTGGAAATTGCTGGGTGGTTGTTGTTTGTATTGTTCTCCTGTGTTGTTGTTGTTGTTAGTTGTTGTTGTTGTTTTGTGCACATTACACAAAAAGCAAAAAGAAAAAAGAGAGCAGAGCAATAAGGTGTGCGCATTTTCTATTTTTTTTTTCTGCAACGGGTCATTCAGTCGAGTAAACTTACAATTCCTACTGTTCTTCCTTACCCCTGCATGCTTACATTCCACTCGATTCTCTATCTCCTTTTGTTTCGTCGCCGGTGGTTCTCGCAGTGTGAGCACTAAGGAGAAACAAACAACAATCATAACAGCTGCACGACTGTGATCACCCTCTCTCAAGAGAGCTCAAGCCAGTTTCTCTTTACTCTCGTTTACCCACAGCGATCCTCTCTTTGTCCTACCACCTTTCTGTATAAAATATCAAAACAATCCCACTTCTTTTTTTTTTTTTTTTTTTTTTTTTTTTTTTTTTCAACATCATCTTCACTTTTCTCATAGTTTTTCTGTCGCCTGTACTTCACTCTTCATCATTATCATTATCATCAGCATCAGCATCTTGCATTCTTCACGATCTCATTTATAAATTCTACGACCTCTCTCTTTTGTCCTGTTCTGCATTTTCAGTTATATCATATATTCACTCAGCCTCTCACTCCCCTACGCCTCTCACAGATCACACGCATTTACACCACACATACTCATACACAGCAATCATGACCATCACTTGGATCCCCAACAACGCCTCTGCCTCTCTCTCAATGGTTCAGTCACATATGCCCGCAACAGGGCCTCACACAAAGGTCGCCAATAATACCATCTCCAGCAACTCCCTTGACAGCTCCGATCAAGAGCAGATCCTCACTGCACCAGAATTGCGCTCTATGGCCCACACCGAGAGTGAATACAGCTACATGCACCGTAACGCACACTATGTAGCCGGTTTCCCTCATAGCCACAGCACCCACGGTCAGGCACAGTACAACCCATACAACTACCGCCACTCTTTCCAGGGTCCTTCGCGCTACGATACGTTTGCCAGCCAAATCGCCAACCAAATCCTGGACTCTTCCGTCGATAACGTCATTGAGCTCTCTGCTTCTTCTCGCGGTGTCCCCCCAGCAATGGCCAGGAGGACGCGCAGCTTGGATATGTATTCCAATGTCCCTCCCATGTTCCAGGTCATGGATGCCTCTATCCACCATGGAAACATCTACGGTGAATCCACCTCCCTGCCCGGCAGTCCATCATCTGCAGCATCTGCTTCTCCAGTTCAGACTAGCGAGGGAGCTTTCCTCCTAGGCCTGATGGCTGATGGCAACCCCCACCCCCTCTACGTGCCAACGATGACCGTTTCCGACTCCTCGGAGAAACAATTTTCGTGCTCACCTTCGCCTTCGCTCACATGTGGCCTCTCAAACCCTTTCCAGTCTTCATTCTCTTCGCCTCTGTCGAGCAATTCAACCTGCCACTCCCCTTCTCTCTCGGTATCGAGCTTGGATTTCAATCGCAAACGCTACTCGACCGACAGTAGTGCCTCTCAAGACACCCTGTACAACGTCGGCGAGAACGCCAAGTCGCTGAGCACCCTTGCTAAGAGGACCAAGCAGCGTTACATCTGCCACTTCCCCAACTGCAGCCGAACCTTCAGCCGTCCCTACAACCTCAAGTCCCATGGCCTGACCCACGACACCCACCGCCCCCATGCCTGCGGTAAATGTGCCAAGACCTTTGCCCGTGTCCACGACCGTGACCGCCACATGAACAGCCATATGCCCCAGAAGCCCCACGAGTGCATTGTTTGCATGGGCCGATTCGCGAGACAGGACGCAGTGATCCGTCACTTGAAGTTGTCGAACGAGACGAACGCCTGCGCTTGGATCTTGAAGTCGAACGGTATCTCGTTCCGAGATGCGGCTGCTGGCCGAGTCACGAGGGAAGCTTTGGGAGAGGAGTCTGAGATCCGACAGACACTCGAGACTTTGGAGGAGCATGCTCGTAGGACGCGAGCAAGCCGCACGTTGGAGATGATGGGTGGCAGTCTTATTGCAGACCGCGACCAGTGATAAATATTCTTGAGAACAAAAACAAAACAAAACAAAAAAAAACTCTGTACATATAATAAATCATTTCATTCCTTTACTTTAAACACATGATGCCCTTTCTTTTTCTTCTCTTCTACGCAAAGGCCGTCTGCAGCGTAGAAACCTGGATGAAGAACGCGCATCTTTTGAGACAAAATAGAAGGTTTTACGAGCATGGCTCGTTCGCTATGCTCTCTTGCGCAAAGCAAAGCGCAAAGCGCAAAGCAAAAAAAAAAAAAAGGACCCGTGACTGGCTCCATGTTTGATTTTCAAAGCCACCAGGCCAGAAAATAATCAATAACACATGTGGTCCATGGGCTTGATGGTCAATTGCATTCTTGTCACTCTCCTTCAAAACAACTCTATAATAGCTCAACATGGAAGACGATTACGAAGGCGAGGACTACAATGACGGCTACCCGTAGGGCATCCTAATTTCGAAGAAATATGGGAACACGCAGCAATTAGAGAGCAAATGAACTGTGTGATGCTCACCTTGTGTCGTTTCTTCTGTCTGCTCTTGCCCACTGTTGTGTTTGTGGCCACCGTTTAGCATGGAGCCCGAGGAGGAGGACATTGAGGAGATGGATCCAGAGCTTTTGGAGGACGAGCATGACGAGAATGTATGTATCCCACACGCACCAGGGTTCTCCCTCGTATCCCCCAAACCACACTTCCCCCCCCGGCTCGCTATCCAGTTCCACCAAACTACCCATTTTAACAGCAGCGCGCACATTATGTTGAAAGAAGCTAGCTGGCTGCTAACTAACAGTGTATCGCTGATATCCAATTGTTGTCTTATTGTCAATAGGGCAACTTGATCCCAAGGAAAGATAAGGTCGACATTAACAAGCCCGCGAGCTTTGCTCTGCCTCCCAAGGCTGTAGCAAAGGAGGACCGCACCACGACTCCTTACATGACCAAGTACGAGCGGGCAAGGATCTTGGGTGCCCGTGCTCTTCAGATCAGGTATGAGGAATTGGAAAGAATGAAGGAAACAATGACTGAAGCAAAACTGACCAGTTGTGAGGTCTGGCAACTTTTCATCTGTGAAGCTGACATACCTCTCCTGTTATGTACTTGTAACCTGAAAAAAAAACTCCCCAATAGCATGAACGCACCGGTTCTTGTGGATTTGGAGGGAGAGACAGACTCATTGAACATTTCGATGAAGGAGCTCAACAACAAGATGATCCCCTTGATCGTCAGGAGATACTTGCCTGATAACACTTATGAGGATTGGGAGGTCTCGGAGATGATCTTGCCTTGAAGGAGAAATACATGTAGCAACAGAGAGGACGGATGTGGAGACGATTATCATTTACCACCCTTTTTTTTTGCCGTTAATAAAACCAGAAAGCTATACATTGCAAAAGCAACTCCCCCCACCTTCCCCCCCCCGCATGATGAACATTGGTTCGATGGTGATAAGTGCTGTGGAAAATTGGATGAGTGGTCATGTGATCACGTCAGTTTTTACTTTTATTTAAACTCTATAATCTCGGTGGTTGCACGATGCCACCATTTCCAGACATCCTTTTTGTTCATTTGTTCGATTGCTATTGAAATTCGCCCCAAACTTCAGGACAGAAGAACAGACTTACAAAACCGCAAAGAAAGAGAAAAAATGAGCTCATTGTGGGAAGCTGGGGAGACTGCAACGTTACAGGCCCCGGCCTTGTATCGAAAACGACCAGGAACAGCCTACCTGACCAATCGGCGATTGGCATGGGTGCCTCAGGGCGGATTAGCCCCCACGGTTTCGGTGAAGCATGACGATATCAAAGGTGCGTGCCACCTTGAATTCCCAATGTAAAAAACGTGTACGAAGAAATAACGCCATGAGTTGTGGGCATTGACATTCGTTCTCAACATACGTACACACCCCACACGCACAAAAAGGGTTGTTCGTCAATGCAGAGGGAGCTTCCAAGGTGATGATCAAGGTTGTCGAGGTGAAGCCTGATACCAACCATGGCTTCGTGTTCACATCCAACAGTGCAATGAACGAACGTAATGCTTTCAGAGAGCGCATCTCAGTGATCCTGGCAGAACGACAGCAGCGTGCCAACGCCGGTGCAGGAGGAACGCCTGGCGCATTAGGATCTGGAGCAGCAGGATATACACCCGCAGGATCCCCCATTGTCTCTGACTCTAGTACGCCAGGGACACCCAGGACACCCGGGGGTCAATCAAGGATGGGTCCCAATGGTGTCACTGGTCCTGGTGGCGTTCGAAGAGGCATGAATGCTCCAGGAGCATCAGCAGATCTCAAGATCCGATTCGAGTTGTTGAAGCAGAACAAGGAGCTTGCGTTGTTGCACAAGGAATTGGTGATGGGCAAACATGTGTCTGAGGAAGAGTTTTGGGAGAGTCGAAAGCATTTGTTGAGGAACAAAGCTGCGATGGATCAACAACAGAAGGGACAATCTTCAGCGTGGCTGGATCTGAAACCAGAGACGGGCGAGAGCAATGATGTCAAGTATGTGATGACACCGCAGGTCATTCACTCGGTCTGCCAACAATACCCATCCAGTAAGCTTTGAAATTCATACCGCTGATGATGCAATATATGTGTCTTTTGCCCTTCTTATACCAACTCAATGTTTCTTCCTTTCATTCTCATCCTAGTCAAGCGTGCATACGACACGTTTGTGCCAGACAAACTATCAGAAGCAGAGTTCTGGAAGCGCTATTTTCAATCAAGGTTTTTTCACCGCAGTCGATCAGGGCGTGGCGCGAATGAGCCGGACGATGATATTTTTGACAGGGCTCTGGAAGAAGACGAGGAGGAGACGAAGAACGCACCGAAACGAATCAAACTGGATCACATTAATAGGCTCGTGGATCTGAGCACGACAGAAGAGGATCACTTTGAGTCGTACACGAGTCCAGATAGCACCATGGCAGCAGGAAAGACAAAGGAGTCGAAGGAAGCAATGCCGCTTATCAGAAGGTTTAACCGTTATGCTCAGCGCGTCTTGAATTCAACAGTCGGACCCAAGAAACCGACGACGGGGTCTGAGCCGTTCAATGTGCGTAGCTATGCATGTTTCCCCTAAGCTTGTTGTCGTGATTTGGCTACCATCGGCATTAACGTGTTGTTCTTGACTTTTCTAGATGAACGGTGTTGAGAGGGCTATTGTGCTGGAGGATCTACAGGAGCAGAAGGAGGCAACGAAAATCGTTTTGGATATTCAAGATACAAGGCGGTACTTTGAGAGTCAAGGAGGAGATGTGAAGAGCTCCAAGATACCTGAGGGTCAGGTATGTGACAGAAGAAGCATGGAATTCATGCAAGGTGCTCTGTCATGAGCGATACGCTAATCAAATCTATTTCGTCTATGCATTGTTTCTATCTAGGATCCCGCCGATATCCTGAAGCGGTTTTACGATGAATTTATTTCGCACAACGTGGGGCTTAATAAGGTACTGTGGCAGCACTTTCTCTGTTCGGCAGATCAGTAGCCAGAAAATCTTACTAACATTGTTTTGTACGACTTTATGCAGCCGTTCGTTATCCCAGAATCAACATTTGACTACCTCATGAAGAATGTGAAAGTAAACCGCGCCAAGATGATGCCGCCCAAAGATGGATGTAAGAGGAGAGGCCTCTGCAATTGTATGTGATATGCAGTATGGAATTGGCACTCAGACTATTCTTTTCTCGCTCTCTGGTTTTTGATTATGCAGCCCAATTATTGCCCCAGCAGTTGTATCAGGAAGCGTTGTCATGTCATGCTGCTGGAAACGAGATCCTTCGTCATTTCTGGGCCTCAACGACCCCTGACAAGATGGCGAAGCATCTTCGCATGATCGAGTCACTAAAGAAGATCCGGGATGAGAACATCAAGTCACTCATGATCCAGGCCAGCTCTTTAGGCGCCGAATGTCTGGATGCTATGAAGATGGTACGCATTCGCTTCTAAACGATCTGAGCAAATGCTCTCTCTACTGAGAGTTGATCTCGCTTACTAGACACTGATACCGTCTGTTTACATAGATGTTGAAGCCGATGCAGACTGGCATCCAGAAGGCGCTCAAGCATGCAGAGACTGCGCGACCTAGGCAACCCATCGCTAGAAAGCTTGCATAGATATAGGTTTCAAAGGAGGGATGACTTGTTATCTCTAAATCTGCACCTTAATTGTAATATAATCTGATTTTCCTCCGCACGCATCTATTGCTGTGTTTGAAGGCGGCGATGTTTTTCTACATGTTCTTGTTAATACAGCTTGAGCTTTCCGGTGACACTGTCGATGACACTGATAGGACCTGGCCCAACTGCAAGTACAGTCCTTGAACCGGCAGCGATCTGTGTCCTTCCCGCATCGCGAATACTGTGTGCTGCCAATCCAAGACTCCTGGCCTGTGCCTGCAAAAGCAACCTTGGGATTGCAAAATATACATTATAAAAGAGCTTAGTTTGCATTCATGAGGGACTCGCCAAATGTTTCACCGTGAATAGTCAACAAATGCCTTACATGTCCTCCTCGTTATCAACCTTGAGTGTCACCTTGGCTTGTCCGCAGTATTCCCAGCGTTTGAGGGCCTTTTGAAAAAAAAATACATGATGTTTTGTCAATACTAACAAATTAGATCGCTCTGTTAACTCGGGAGGAAATGGGAAGAGTGGAGAGGAATACCTTGGGGTTCTTCTTGGACAGTTCCTTGTAGTTGGAAAGAGTAGCATGACAGCACTGCGCGGCAGCCTTGCCTTTACCCATGCCCAGATCAGATCTCACAACCAGGACCTAAGAGTAAAAAAGGTGATAAGTTTGGTCAGGATTCTGTTGATCACAAGCGACTCTGATCGAGAAACAAGGCCGTTTTTTACCATCTTGTAGTCCTCGTAGAGATCGTCCTCTTCGGCATCATCGTCCTCACTGTCTTCCTGATCGTCGTCCTCTGAAGTAAAGTCGTCCTCTTCGTCCTCGTCCTCTTCGTCCTCGCCCTCGAGATACTCTTCAGAATCTTCTTCGATCTGCTTCTTCTGCTTCTTGTTCTCCTTGTCCTCGTTCTCGTTCTCGTTCTTCTCCTCGTTCTCCTTCTTCTTGCTGTCGCTGTGGTTGCCTTTGCTCTTCTTGGGGACAGCGGGTGCGCCGATATCCTTCTGTTTCTACGGCGCAATGTATTTATATAGAAATACGTGCGTGGGTAAGCGAGTACAAGGAGAGAGGGGTTGTTGCCACCATATTATTAAATTCAGGAACATTTTTTGTCTTTGTATTCTTGTATTTGTTGTCAATGGGATGCATTCAGTTCTTACGAATGCAGACTGCGAGACAAGGAAGCCAGTCAAAAGACCAACGGCTCCTGCAGAGAGCACCTGCCCGAGGGTGAATGTCTTGTCCATGTGGGATGTGTGCTTCCAAGCAAGCCAAAAACAGGAGATAGGAGCAAGTTGAGACCGACGGGGCAGGCAGGATAGGCTCAGCTTCTTTCTTTCCTTTCACAGTCAAGCTGCCCGCAGTCAAACCGATCTCCAATTGGTGCAGACAAGCCACACGACCTGTTTGTTGCAGTCGAAAACTCTTTTCTGAGCGCAACACAGGCCCGCTTGCACCACACAACACGCACACACAGACAGGTTAAAGGGCGCAAGCAAAAATCACCCTGGCTGGCTGGCTCTCTTTTTGTGTTTTCTCGATCTCTTCATTTCTTTCAACTCCACAACAGAACAAAGAAATCAATTCAGCAAAAGACTCTCTCCTCCCCTTGCAGAGCCCATCCTCGGAACAAGACTAAACCCAACAACACATCCCTCCCAACAAGTCCATCCACTTTACAGTCCACCATCTTTATGAGTAGCGCAGCGAACGTCAAGGTAACATAAAACAAGCTATTTTGCCACGCCCCCACTCTTCAGGTTTTTTTTTATTGCTCATCTCTTGATGGCACCTGATCAAATGGCTGGAAACAGGAAGATGGGGCAAGGACAGGTTTCCCTTTTTGTGTGTGCACTACCCACACATCCACGCAACGGAGATCACCAACACTCTAAAAACAATGCACACGGAAATATCCCAAACAGCAGGAGGGTGCAATAAACAACCAGACACGAAACACTCGCACGAGCATATTACAAGACGAGTCGGATTGAGGGTGGAGGGCAAAAGGGCCTGCAGGATGGGGTTTTTTTTGTCACAAACACGCGTGACAGAATTCCCTTTCCCCGCCAACCCTCCCTATTTTTTTTTTTTTTTTTGTGCCCAATTGACCTCTCACAACTACGACACAGAGTACCTCTCTAGGCCTTTTGCCTTCAATGTTGTTGTTGTCGTTGTTATGTCCTCAAGGATAAAGTAACACGAAAAGAAGGGTGGCACGCATGGACCTCCCTCTCTCCTGGCGACTTTGTTCAAAAGCTTTTACTCTTTTACTGCGAGATCACACCCAACCTGATAAGGCTCTGCACTGACCAAAAAAAACCTCCCTCTCACTTCACTTTCAACAATGATAATTAATAGCCCGTCCTTCAAGGTGTCAAGATCAGACCTCGCAAGGTAGGATAAACCAAAATGCAATCGATCGTCCGGAATGATCAATAAACATATCATGCGCGTCAAAAATAGCTAGCGTCGGTAAACCTGGTATGATTATCAACACAGAGAATATTGACATTGTCTCGTGCTCTTGTTCTCTGTTAAATAGGGTGTTCAAAAGGCCACTGCCAAGTTTGAACCCACTGGTAAGTAATTGCATTTCTTTTCTTTTCTTCCTCCATGTGCAAAGATACGGGAATTCGTTTGCAGGTGACCCAGATCAAAAGGACCCAGGGGGGCTAGAGAAGTACGATTAGTGTCTGAACTAACATATGTCCCACTTTATCCTCCGATCTGTTTGTGGAAATAGTTTTCCGTGACGCATTCATTGGCGTTCTCTCGTCCGCTGCTCCCGGTAACCTCGACGATCTCTCAGTAAAGTTGGATGCTGCAGGCAACAGTCTTGAGTACAGACGCTACGCCGAGACCCTCTTTGAAATCTTAATCGCAGGCCGTCTCCTCGGTAAGAATTACATCCGAGGAAAATATATAGAGAGAGAGAGAGAGGAAAGAGCGAGAGAGGATGTTTTTACTGACCATCCTACGGCTTTGCGTTTGTGTAATAGCTCCCGGCGGAACTTTCCTTGAGGATGGAACCCCTGCCAGCCCATTCAGCATTTTCCAAGCTGAAGATGATCTTCCCAGCATCAAGAAGCACGTGGATGTCTTCCACAAGCTTATGCGCCGTTACAAGTACTTGCAGCGCGGTTTCGAGGACACCCTGATGAACTTGCTCCAGTACATCAACAAGTTTGCTGCCGAGGACACTAACAAGTTGGCCATCGCCACCGGTTTGTTTTGCTCCTCTGGCCTTGCCACATTGACTGTCCTCACTGTCTTGTTCAAGGAGCACTTGGTCAAGGAGGGTAAGTCATTTATTTCCGCTATAGCGGTTTGCTCACAATGGAGCATTGGAATCAATCAAAAACACGGGGTTATGTACACGCTAACGCGTTTTTACTGTGATTGTCATAGGTCTTTCTCTTCAGTTCGTCACCACTGTTTTCAAGACCTACTTGATGGACCAGAACGTTGACCAGTTCGGACTTAACCTTTACAAGGCTGGAATGAGTGATCGTCTTTTGGATTTCTTCCCCCCCAACAAGCGTGACGAGGACAGTTTTGCCCGCCACTTTGAAGCCGAGGACATGAAGCAGTTGGTCACTTTCCAAAACAAGAAGCAGCTTATTCTGCGCAAGGATAGCATCATCGAGAGTGTCAAGACCTTCTTGGAGGAAGGCAAGGTTCCAGAGGTATGAGTCTGGTCTGTTTTTTTTTTTTTTCAAGTGCGATGGTCTATCGTTTATCCATGTGCATTTTTACTAAAGACATGTTTACTTCTCTTTGGTGTACCATAGTGCTTGGCCTACCTCAAGGCTCAGAGCAAGGAGAGTGGCTTGACGGAGCCCGAGCTTATCCCCTTGATCTGGACAGGCTTGATGGCATCCGTGGACTGGGGTACGCGTGTGGATCAGATCGATAACCAGATCTTGAAGCAAGTGCAGCAGTACAGCAAGTTGCTGGGAGCATTCTGCACCTCGCCCAAGACAGAGATTGCATTGATGCAAACAATTCAGGTCAACTTTTACGAGGATGCCCGTTTCATCAAGCAGTACCGCGCGGTGACGCAGCAGTTGTACAAGAACGATGTGTTGTCGGAGAGTGCGATTTTGTACTGGGCTGAGAAGGGATCGAAGACTCAGGGACGTACCGTGTTTATGAAGCAGATGGAGCCCTTCATCCACTGGCTCAAGAACGCCAGTGACGAGGAGGACTCTGATGACGAGGAATAGATCTGTTTTACTACCCCCCGTCCGCGATGTGAGAGAAACTGTCAGCCTTTAGTAGAGGGAAAAAAAAAATGTAAGGAGGTGTGAGAGAAACGGATTCGTTTTTTGTAAAATATTTATCCCAATTGTTTCTTCACCGAATAAAAAAAAATTCATATCAGACAAAAACACAAAGTGAAAGCCTGCAGTTGTTTTCTTGTCTATTGAAGGTGTCCTTCTAATTGTATGACATCAGTCGTAGTAGTTTTCGATGCAGATTATTTTATTTTGTCTATGTGGACGCAATTTTCGTCTGTCGATCCGTCCAATTTAGACATCAATTGCTTCATTTTCCTGGGGTGGGTTTATTGCGCTGGTGTTATTCTATAGGCGCGCTTTGCTGAGGTGTTAAAAAATACAAAACGCCCTTCTCCTCTCGTCCTATCCTGATGATCCACACAACTCCTCTTTGGCATCTTTTTTCTTGTCCATTTACCCCCCGCTGCACCGCACTGTCTCTATATACGCCTGCACTCGAGAGCGGTTTCCTTTGGATCGATACTCATGGTACAAAAGAAGCCTTGGTCCTGCATAAAGGTGAACATCTGTTTGGCCTCGAGCGTGAGAAACTTGACACACGTCTTTTGACCATTGGGTTCGATTCGACAGATACCCTTGTTGGTTCCGAGGGGTTCGACCAAATAAGTCGTGTTGGGTTTCGTGAATTGCGTGAGCATTTTCTTTTCAGACTCGACAGCGGCAGGATCGATCTGGGCAGCAGGGAGGGCGGCGTCGAGAGTTGAACTCATGGTTGGGGATAGATTGTTTTTTTTTTGTTGCTGAATATAAATTGCCTATAAAGGTTTTTTGTGTGTCGAGCGCGTTTTTTTTCTTTATTTTTACGCGGTGGAGAAAAAAAGTTGATTTCGGTGGCTGTTTCCTTTTTTCCTGGATTAGTTGATGGATTGGATGGTAACGAGGGATGAAGGATTGTGGATGGGGGAAACGGTGATGGAAAAGGGAGTACGGAACACAAGAGTGGGTGTTTCTGTTGGTCTTTTCCCCAGACCAGACATACCATGGGCTGACATCATCAGCAGTCACTCGACCAAAACTCCGAAGGTTTTAGTCGACATGATGGATCCGGGGCACCGACGAGGGGATCTCTGATATCATCCACAGCATAGTAGACAGACGCGTGTCTACTACTCTACTGACAAAACAGCGAGATCACTGCGCGTTCAAGCTGCTCCTTGGGTTGCCTCTCTCTCCCCGGCTTTCGCTTCGGTCGTCGCACAGTCCCGCACGTGAAAAGGGTCTCTGCCGAAGACAAGAGGATGTTCGTGCAACATGAATCCCCGTCCATCTGTTTGCGTTGCTTTAGACCCTGGGGCTCGCTCCGAGCCGCGTTGCACTGACTCTTTTCTTTTTTTTTACATTTTACGCCTTCGTTTTGTTTCCTTCTTTTCCTTTCCTATTTTCCTCATACCCCCCATCCTTTCTTCTCCCCCTCTCCAACACTCGCTCCTTCCCCCAGATTCTTTATCTCTATTCCCCGACACTTCTACACTCCCCAACCGCCGCACACCCCACCCCAAAAGCCCGAAAATATCATAAAAAATGCCGTCCGACACAACAAAGATCGTGTTGTTGCTCATCCTACTCATGCACGGAAAGAGTCTCCCCGGCGTGTACACGCTCCGTTCAATCTCATACTTTATCAAAGCCTGGAACATGAAGAAACCCAGCATCGGCCTTCTCGAACCTTGTCGGTATCACAGCCGAGTCTGGTTCGACGACCTTGACCTTAATATCCATCTCAACAACTCGTCCTACAACAAGATGATGGATTTTGCTCGGATCGATCTTTGTACACGACTCTTCCCCGGTTGGCAGGTTGAACACAAGTTTGATATGTGTCTGGCTCAGACAGTGTTGTTCTTCAAGGCAGAAGTACCTCGGTTCAGCAAGTATACGATCACGAGCCGAATCTTTACTTGGGATGACAAGTGGATCTGGATGCAACATCGGTTCTCGATCAAGAGAAAGACTCGACCTATCCGCAAGACTTTAGAGATCATGGATGCTGTTGTGCATTCAGGAGAAGAGAACTTGAACAAGGAAAAGGGCGTGGTACAGGAACTGATCAGGGATGAGGATGTGGTTGTGGAGGAGGAAGATGAGGATGATATTGATCCTATTGAGGCCAAGGGCGTGGGCAGGCGGTCATCTGGAAATGCAAGCGTTGGTAACAAGCAGCAGCAGCAGCAACAGCGGCAGTCTAGTAATGATGTAGCTGCAGAACTGCCTGACAAGCTGTGCTGTATTGCGTATTCAAGAATGGTGGCAAAGCATGCAAAGGGCAAGACTATTACCCCAGTGGCGCTGTGGGAGAAGATGGGCCATAGGGAGGCGTATCCTGGCGAGTGGGAGCAGTACCGATTGCTGGGAATGTCGCTGATCGAGGGCATGATGAAGATTGGAGACCCTACGGCAGATAACCCAGCGGCATCGGCTCGCCGGCTCGTCAACCCTACACGCGCCAGGATCTAGTCTGCACCAGGCAAGCTGGGTAGAGAGAAAGACACATTTAATACGTATAATAGAAGCATTTTTGCAGTAATGCAGCAATAAAGCCCATCCAGGTGATCTGCCAATGGCCCACGCATGTCCCACGTCCCACCCCCCTGCAAAAAAGCCTGGACGCGTCTCTCGTGGAGGGGGATTGGCTAATTGGTGTATTGAGTGGCAGCCCCTTAACGAGACCGTGATGCTCGAATCAGGAGAACAAACGACGAGGGGAGGACGGAGCGTGCCTGTCCCAAGAGACGATATTCGTGGGTCTGCATGAAAGTCCTTGTTTTGCGGCTGTTTCCCACCGTATCCATTCCTGTTCTCTCCCATCTCGACCCTCGGGGTGTTCTTCCTTTTTGTCTGTCGACCTGCCCTCTGTCTCGACTGTATCCTGTCTAGCATCCACTCTCTGGCGAGAGTATTCTGGGGCGTGAAGGCTCTCTCATCCTTGTTTCATCCCGCGCGGGCTGTCCGTCTGTCGACACCATCACAATACACACACACACACCGCCGCGTACATACTGAAAAAAAAACCACCAGCCTCACACCATGGACGTGGCCAATCTCGCCAATGCGTTTGAGCACTGGGTATGTCTTTACACATCCCAGCCCTGTCAGCGCGATACGTAAAATAGAAAAAAGCTTCTCTGTCTCATGCAGATGTTTCGTTTCCCATTTGCCACGTTTTTTTTTTTTGCTGATGGCGGAAACTGAATAGGTGAACACGTTCGATAACATCTCTCGTCCCGTCAGACACATCTCTGACCTCTCCGATGGAATCATTCTGTTCGAGGTTGCCGCGGATATGTATGTAGAGTTCGCTTTTGTTGTATTGCCTGCTTGCGTGCGACGTTGTTCTTTTTTTTACTGACGCTCGGTCTCTTGACTATTTCCCGCCTT
>MU617291.1:0-16629 GCA_025201705.1 Dissophora ornata
AAAAAGAGCAGGAAAAAAAAAAAAGAGCAGAAAAAATCTCACGGACAAGACGAGTGCAGAGCCACGAGTCGTATTTGGCAGATACGAAGATTACCGCATTTGGCCGGGATTCACGGCCAACAACTGCTTTCATGTTTTTTTTACCCTTGCACAATGCCCTTGTGCACACCATGACAACGCCAAACATATGCCGACAGGGCAGGGTTGGGGGCGTAATTGTTGTGCGAACATGTACCGTTCAGCGAAAATGGATGACGATCCCAGGGAGTGTGTCTGTATTGAGGAAACAGGGCCCAGCTGTTTGGTGAAGACTACCCCACAAAGTCAAACATGACTTATTGTTGTGCCGTGTGCATGTCCTTGCCGGAGTACATTGTCCCAAGATGACTCCGAGATTTTACGCCATGAAATCTGGCTCACGATTAGTGTGCTAGAACTAGAGGGCTACACGCTCATCCAGGGTCCAGGCTGGGACGTCGAGCAGAGTGGACAACAGGGAGATGACTACCCTCGCCCCGCAATACAAGACCGCACAGTAGTGTTTCCCTGGGGACCCAACATGGCTCCAAGTGTGTTACGGCATAGGCAACCACGTGTGGTACTTTTCGTCACGCTTTGATAATCGTCACTGCGCTTCTAAACAGCATTCAGCCCTGTGATGTTGTGGTCATGAGGCGACCTTTGCCGGCTGGATGGGGAGCAACAAAAGCTCTATGATTTTTAGGTCGTTCCCTACCTTTGTGCATCGAAAGAGAGAAGGAGAGGCGTGCCAGGTGGGATCATGGACAGAACAGAAATAGCAAGCAGGCGAGCAGTGAGCAGGAACGTGATCCCATGGACATGAACATGAGCGACATGCCATGGACACAGCAGCGTCTTTTTTCACGGCATTCCCGTGTCAGGGCAAGAGTCGCACTGATTGGTTTTTTCTTGCTTTTGTAGCCCGCAAACCCTTCTCGTGTATAAATACGATGCTCCCCCCCGTCACTGTTCCCCAAACCTAACTCCACTTTCTCATTCTCCACAACAATCGTTCATCCATCGCCCATCCTCATCAACCAATGACTACCCGCGTCCTTGTGTCTATGCGACTGCCGCCCCCGCCGTGCCCCTCTCGTTTCCTCGTCTCGTCGTCCCTGTCGAAGCGCAGTCTCCGCCAATACAGCAATCAGAGTTTACTCTCCCACGCTAGGCCGCAAGCTACATTCCGCCACTATTCCTCCCGTCCCTCTTCGCTGCCTAAAGATGCTCACGTCGTAGCCGCTGCCCTTCCTGTCTCCAAGACGCCTCTCTGGCAAAAGGTTGCCATCGGAGGCACCATTGCCTTGGCCACCTCTGCCACCGTGCTGAACCAGATTGTCAAGTCCCCGCAGATGGAAGCGTCGTCTGCTGCTGCATCGACGACAGCTGGCAGTGGAAATGTCTTTCAGGATTTAAAGGATGAGAGCAACCGCATTGGAGTTGAGAAGAAATCAACTTCAGATTTGATGCTGTCGATGCTTGTGTACAAGCTATGCACGATTGGATTGTTGGTCGATCTGGCGCCAAAGTTGATCTCGTTGGCGGAGATGATGCACTTGACGCCGCCGGTCTACTGGATCATCCGCAGGACCTTCTTTGCTCAATTCTGCGGGTAAGTTTTTTCTTTCTTTTTTTTTAAAAAAAGGCACGTTTCTTCTCTTCGCTATTGAGGGAAAAAAAACGCGAGTGTTCAATGGAATGTTCCTTCGATGAGACCGAATCGATATTCGTGCCTTTGTCTCAGTGGGGTGGCGGTCTTTTTGGTGGCGACTGGAGAATAAAAATAGGGATTGGTGAGTCAAGCCGATTTTTTTTTCCAACGGCGACACCAAATATGGGCTGCAACCGAGAACTCGCTGCAACCTCAGCAACACCTGACGACGGAGATTCAACGAGTCTGACCCTTTTGATCGTTTGAGTTTTGGATTTCGAACTAGTCCCTGGCGACTTCCTGTTCAGCTGTGGGGAAGTGGATCTAAAAGGAATGGTGCCAATCGACACTTGACTGGATGTGAACTAGTCTAGTCTATCAACGATGGAAACATGCATGCGAGGTTGAGATGGTGGCTGTGCGCAACCCATTATTTTACTGCCCTGCTCATGTTAATGCAACAACCAGCTGAATAGATAGACAAACGATTAGACATGTGTCGCTAACAAACGCTCGTGATTTCCTGTCTAATTGATTAGTGGCGAGTCTGCTGACGACTGCACCGGAACCATGAATGCACTCAAGAGCGCCGGTATCAACTCGATCCTGGACCTCTCAATCGAGGTCGATCTCGACGAGTCCGATCTCGCGAACCAATCCCCCGCGGAGATCCGTGCACGATTCAATGCGAGTGCCGACAATATTGCTAGCCAGATCAGCACCTGTATCGAGACTGCCGCAACCCTGTCAAAGTCTTTTGCCGCTATCAAGATCACCGCCATGAGCTCCCCTCTGTTGTTGCAGCAGGTCTCGTCCACTTTGACCGCAGTCGAGAGCCGATTCAAGAGTGTGGACCAGGATAGGGATGGCAAGGTCACGAAGGAAGAGTTTAAGCAGTTGGTCAAGATGCTCCCCAGTCCCAGTCTGAACAAGGATCAATCTTTGGACGCTGTGATCGACCAGTTGTTCAAGGAAGCTGACAAGGATCAGGATGGCAAGGTCGATTGGGCTGATTTCGCTTCGACTGTTTCTTTGAACCGTGACGATACCCGCGGCTTGTTCATGAGCAAGAGCAACAACGGCGCCAACGCTGCATCGGAGGTCCCTGGAATGGCCAAAGAAGATCTGGAGGATTACAGACGTCTGTTGAGTCGTATGGAAAACTTGTGCGAACAAGCCAAAAAGACCCACACACGTCTGATGATCGATGCAGAGCAGTCGTATTTCCAGCCAGCGATCGATAACGTGGCGCTGCACCTGATGACGAACTACAATGACGAGCAGCATGTGGAGGGACCGTTGATCTTCAACACCTACCAGATGTACCTTAAGGACGCTCTGGGCCGTCTGCAGAAGGATTGCACCATTGCCCAGCGCAATGGATATGTCCTGGCGGCTAAGTTGGTCCGAGGAGCATACATGGTCAGCGAACGCAAGCGTGCGGTCGAGTTGGGTCTTGAGGACCCCATCTGCGATGGCATCCAGGCCACGCACAAGTCCTATAACGCTGGAGTCGACTTCATGTTGGAGAGGATGACCCAGCACCAGCAGTCATCATCGTCGAACGAGTTGTCGTTGAAGTCCTCACCCGTGGTGTTGTTCGCCGCCTCGCATAACAAGGATTCGGTCATTCGCACCTGCGAGCGCATGCAGGAGCTTGATCTGACCCCTCAATCTGGATTGGTCATGTTTGGTCAGTTGATGGGCATGTGCGACCAGATCTCGTACACGCTTGGACAGCATGGTTATGGCATCTACAAGTATGTCCCCTATGGCCCCATCCACCATGTCATCCCTTACTTGATCCGACGTGCCCAGGAGAACGCCTCCGTGCTCGGCGGTGTTGCGATCGAACGTCAATTGCTGTGGGAGGAGCTCAAGTCGCGCTTCGTCGCCCAGAAGGAGCGAGCTCAGATCCAGACAGTCCCTTCGCCGATCGTCCCCACCACCCCCACCACCACTCTGTAAAACCATTTTCTTTCTTGATTTATCGTTTCGTATTTCCCTCCTCATCTCGCTTGCATTTTACATTGTAGCATACGTTAGACCAAAAAGTACAAAGCCATTTTTTGTCCTTTTATGATTCCCAGCTACTACTCCCTTCTTTTCATCACCTCACCTTGTACAACAACTAATAAAAAAAACATAATGTTTTTTTAACTCTCTGTGGTTGCACCATCGCACTTTTATTTCGCCTCAGTCAGACTTCTGTGCAACAATAGCCGATCGCAGCTTCTTCTGCATAAAAGGCGTCTTGCACTTATGCACCGCGACCTCCTCCTTGATTTTGCTGTTCACTGTGATCGATTGTCGGATCACTCTACAGGAACAGATCGTCACCATCGTCGATGGTGATGCTGCTGTTGCTGCAGATGTGCTGGATAATGCAGGAGATGCAGGAGTTGCTCCCACTCCACCGTGACTGGCGGCTACACTTGTGGACTCTGCAATCCGCAAGGCATCGATACCACCCATCAATAGCGCAACTCTTAAGAACCCGAGACGCACTAGAGCTGACGCGAACTGCAGGAGATTTAAGTTGTGGAATTTTGTCAGTGGAATAGAGAAAAAATATGGATAAAAGAAAAGAAGCATTCAGCGACGAGAGAACGCAGAAATGTTCGTCAGGGTCCTTTTACCTCAGGGCCAGAGTCACCTCTGTTAGCGATCACCACTAAATAGTTCTTCTTGAGCTTCATCAGGATGTGAACCAGCAGGTCCAACTGACCAGGAATCATATGGATCGAGAGTGGATAATGACCGCTACGGAACCTACAAAGCCGAGCAATAGAATCACAAAAGCGTGTAAGCAAACACGATAAAATGCTAGGATATAAAATTAAACTAGCAATACTTACTCTGCCTCAGGTCGGATATCGATAACCATGGCTTGCGACCGCAACCTGACAAAATCAGACCTATGAATCCTAGGCGCCAATTCTGCGTTCATCGTCTCAATCGTCAGTGGCTCCTCCCACCAGTGCAATAATCCGCCCCCGCCTGCTCCTGCCGACAGTCGCTTTTCAGTCTCAAGTTCCTTAGACCTCCTCGGCTCCTGCTGCTCCATTGACGCCTTTCCCCCCTGCTTTGTTTTCTCTGCATGATTGCTATGAATGCTCTCTCCGTTAGCAGCACTGCCAGCTCCTCCCACTGAGAGTTGTCGCCTCATCTCTCTCGACTCCTGATCATACGATAGCCAAGAAGTTGAGGGTGGTGTGACCCTACACATCGCCAACGCAGTCTCGATACATTTTTCGATATCCATCTCTGGGAACGACTCTGAGAAGATACCAATTGCCTCATTGAACTCTGACCGGAGCAACTCTTGACGGAATTGCTGCAGGATCGCGATACCGACAAAGAGTGGCAGAGACGAAGGACCTACGAGAATTTTGTCCCAAAGATGGTAGATCTTGTCTAGCGGGAAGATGTCTACCATGATGCAGATCAAAAAAAGGTGTATATGGTAAAGGATGGATGAGCAAATAATTCGATGGGTGATAGTGGATGCAAGAAAACCCCAAAGTCCTTGAGGTAACAAGCGGGAAAAAGATACATACGAGTGAACAAGGTCATGAACCAGGAGATGGCGTATAATTGCGGGATGAATCGGATATGGTCCAGATGACTCGATAACTCAGGGTCATGATACGACAGCAGATGCCTAAACACCGCCAAGTACTCATGGATCACCTGCGAGTTGTCGTGCAAGAACATATCCTTGAGAAACTTTGGCAGAAATAGCTGGACGCATGCAAATGCCAAGGCTTCATCATTAAAATTCAGCGTCAAAAACGGAGCACAGCACGAGTCCAACCCTAACATGGACGGAGCACGAAATAGAAAATACAACACGAGCCGATATCAGTAAACGGTGGCAAATCATGTAAATATCTAAAATCTGTACTTTCTTATTTCTTTTACCTTGCCAGTAGACTTGATGGTCGTTCGCCTCAATCCAGCACTTGAGCAATCGCTTCATCTTCTCGTGTCCTGCAGGAGAAAACATCAGCTGGTTGTACTGGTGACATCTCGGCACATCCAGGTCGATCTGTCGATCCGTCGGCTTCTCAGTATACTTGTCATATCCATCATACACCGCCTCGTAATCTCCAATAACGCCTAAAATAGCTGCCCAAACTTTGCCACGGATCAACGGTGGGACATCGATTTTGGAATGATGCAAGATCTCTGTTCGTGAGGCCGGATACTGAAGCAGCAGATCTGTAAATATTGAAAGTCGCTGGTACTGGTAACCCAAATCCTTTTCCCGAATCGAAAGTGGAACCTTGACACGCGTCTTCATAGGTTGTTGTGCCAACGGTGGCGCTCCAAGGTTTGCGCCAACGCCAGCCATGCCTTTAGCAGTTAATCCTAAAGGACCCGAAGTTGTTCGCATAGAATCTGGGAACAAGAACGTGTCGTCCTTGAAGCTCCCTGCTTCTTTAGCCCCATCATCTCCCATAGTGCTCTGCAAGAAATTCATCTCGTCCGGGTCCGAAAACAAAAAGTAGTTCGTGTCCCATGAGAACTGGTCCTTATTCGGCTCATGAATCGATTTGAAGATCTCGCTTTCCAGATTTTCCAACGGCAGGATACAAGGAATATCCGAGAACAGGTCCGCAATATCTCTGGTAGGTGGGCGCTCATCCTTGGTCTCTGTGACCTTGACCGCCTTGGGCAACAACATAATGGCAGGTGTCCCTACAAGACGTCCATTCCGCCGAAACTGTGCCTCAACATCTCCTCCTGCCAGTTTCCAAAGATAAAACACCTGAGAGAGCGGGAGTTTACACAGGAGTTTGTGTTTGATCGGATTCTCGGTTGCTGAACCCGTAAGGATTGTTCCCTGCTTAATGGCCTGTCGTAGCCGCTCCACTTCGCCTTCGTAATCGGGCAAAAATGATGACTGGATATATGGTTTCTGGTGCCACAGCTTTGATCTCAGGGAGTCTTTTGTTTGGTGCAATAGGTCGTATGGTTTCATGAAGAAATGATTCCGAATCTCTGCTGGCTCCTGACTGCCGGGCTGCCCCAGTTTTAAACAATCTCTCAAGAACGCCACAAAGTCCTGCAACTCGGCGTCGCTGTCCTTGCTATCAATTCCACTCTGGGTCCCAGCTGGTCTTTGGCCTTTCTGGAGAAACTTGAGAACAACAGGGTTGATACCAACACTTTCTGGGCAGTCTTGAATCCAGTCTTTGCTCCTAACGGACAGTTTACGAATAGCAAAGAGAGATCCAACCAACTCATCTACATCTAGCCGGTCCTTACGCCAAAACGACTCTCCGAGAAACATTTCTGTCAGAATAACTCCCAAGGACCATAGATCCACCTATCGTCAACAACAAAGTTTACATTAGGTGCTCATCTCTCGTAGACACATCATTTGAATGCACAAAGTCAACTTGACATACGGAATAATCCTGCAAGCCTGTGGGATGTTGTTGACCTAGCGTAATTGGCGACAGGTAGTGTGGATCTCCTATTGAGAACTGGACTAAGGTCCCGCCCTTAGTCATGTTGTAGAGTCCATAGTTGCTCAATTTGATCACTCCATCCTCCGTCAGCAGGACATTTGCTAGTGCCATGGCCCGGTGTACGATCCCATGCGTATTAAGGTACACCAGTCCATCTAGAATTTGTGCCGCCCACGATCGAACCTGCGTAATGTCCTGTCTACATGTTTTTGTTTTGAAGATGTAGTAGACCTTGTCAATAATGGAGGCGGCCACAAAACATAGGTGCTCTGCACGCACATTGCATCCTTACGCCTAGCAACGACGTATTTACCCTTTGGGTGAACCCCCTTTTTCTTCGATGTCCTGTGCGTTAAGGACAACTTCTAATGAGTTGGTATAATGCTCCTGAACCACAAAAACTCGGTCTATCGGAACGTCAATTGAACACGTCGTAATCGTTCTTGTTTGTCAGTTGCTGTTAACGGGAAAGGCTGATTTCAGGATCCCATAAGCTGTCGCTGGAGTGTTTCTCTTCTCACCTCGCTTTCCTTTGATGACATCCAGGTATTCGCAAAGGTTCGGATGAGATAGACTCTGCGCGTCACCAAATCCACACGAGACGAGTAAACGAGTGAGTATCATTCAATGCACGTCGAGAAACCATCCCGAGTATCCATAAGCAAGAGTATAGCCGGCTAGATACCTTCAAAAACTGGCTCTTCCCGAATATATGTGAAGTTGCGGGCGGAACCCCGTGGAACTCATCGTCGACATTGTCGTTAGCACAGAACGAGATGGCTGCGAGTCCTGCATTGCGTGTCGAGAGGTGGCGACGCAGGTCTGGACACGTTGCGAATGTAGCCATGAGCCGTGTTAGGTGACGTCCAGTAAGATGAATAGAAAGGTAGTAGGGCTGATAACGATGTGATGGAATACTTTGTTCGTGTCTATGGAGTCTATGGAATGGGGGACAGTGATCACCAAAGTCTATGCGCGAATGCTGGTGGTGTCGTGGCGAAAGTAAAGAAATAAAGTCACTCTACAGCAGGCTCTGAGCAAACCACAGTCGATTCTACGCGTACGCTGTTCTCGAGGCATTGGTATTTGAAGTTAGAATACAGGTGGATCAGCAATTGCCTCTCCGATATATCTCGCCCATTCGGGTGTTATTGTCTCTGCCCTACGCTCGCTCTACGGCTCTTGTGCATTCTAACGTTGGCCCGACTCGACCGAGAGAGCGACGACGACCGCGACCGCCTCATTGAGGGTCTCTGTCTACTCAGCTCTGGCTCTAATGTTAGCTCCTTCCAACGTGTCTCCCCCTCTAAACCAATGTCCTTGTTCTCGGATCGCCTTGCATCATCGCCATGACAAACATCCTCATCATCGTCATCGTCCTGGCGATAGGTATATTTCACGATCCTTCGGCGGGCCTTGGGTGTATCTGCGTTCCTTGACGGGCTGTTCTCTACGCCATACCCGCTATCATTGCCGCCAAACGGAGACTCTGAGATTCTGTGCGATGATCCCTTGCCGCTTTCTGCATATGACGGCCTCCTAGCTAACAGGCTATCGACAGCGCGACCGCGATTTCCTGCAGTTGGTGAGGCTGGGGCAGGCTTTGCCTCAGCCGTTTTCTTCCCCCATCCGAAAAACGAGGAGCGTCCACTCCGGATTGGGGTTCCCGTCTCTGCCTCGTCTACACCTCCAAAATTCGCTGTGTCCTGAACCACGACCTCGATCTTGCTCTCTGCCACTGCTTTGACATAGTCTCCTGGGAAATGATCATTCAAAAAGAATGGAAGCATGATTCGCTCCAGAACGCGCAGCCAAGACTCCTTGCGCATCCTCACGATGACCCGCAAGTTCAAGACACCGGAAAGATGCATAAACGAGATACTTCGGACTGGGACGGGCATGAACGTAACAGGGTCAGGTGGGTATAAGGTTAAGTTGCGGGAAGAATCCATAAATACAAGTGTGCCTGGTGGTGTTTCGTATGTGCCCCAGAAGGGTAGACGAGCAAATATGTCGTTGTTGTGGACGTGGTGGAACATCTTGCATGCGAGCTTTTGACCAAAGGCATTACTGAAGTCCTTGTCGCCGATTCGTGGACATCCATACCTGAAAAGTTTAGGGAGAGCTCGGTGAGTATATAAGGCAGAGCTTACGCTACATCGACACATGGTCGGATATCAGTCTTACGTGTAAAGTCCAGAAAAGATATCAAGGAGTGGCGAATTGCATTGGACCATCTTTGCAAGAAAGATTGTTGCAAGACCCCCTCCTAAACTATGCCCGCAGATATAGAATCGAAGTTTCTTCCTCTTGATGTTGCCGTCTTTTTCGTTTCGATATTGATTGTTGTAGATGTCGAGAATGCTGTTACCGATGTCGCTCCAAGAGCTGTACGACTGGAAGGAATCCTTGTTATCGGAGTTTTGGCCAGAAAACCTCCGCCGATGATGCCTTTCAGTCATGGAAAATCTTCGTGCGGATCCTCTGAGAGACCCTTGTCCTGAGAGACTGGGCCTCCTGCGCTCTCCTCCATCCTGTAAGTCAATATTCTCTAGATACTCTATCTCGTCCGGCGAGTAGAGGCTACCCAAGCTGTTACTCCTGGTGATCCTGCGCGGGCCGGACGCTGAACCTCGAGAGTGCGTAACTTTCGAGGACTGTTTCGTTTTTTGCATCTTTCTAAATTCCTTTTCCGCATGTTCCAGCCTCAACCCATCGACCCATCGACAAGCCTGTGCAAATGCACCCAAGTCTCTGATCTCTCCAGCAAATCGATAGTCTACTGGATCCGCCACGTGCGTGAAGAGACCAACGACCAAGAACTTTATCAGAATATACGCAGCTCGAATTGACGTTACGATGGTTTGGTAGATGGAGTGATTTGAAAGCTCCAGGTTGAGGGTGTTGGCTTTGGCGGCCTCGGATCTGAAGGATGACGCAGGGCTGGTACTAGATTTGTAGGGCGGACATCGATCGTCCTGCATCACATGGCCATCCTCATCTATTTCCGTGTCGCTGAATGTCCGATGCCGAAGACGACTAAGTTCCCGCTGCTGCTGAGCCAACTCTTCCGACGGTAAAAGAAAGTCATCTGCCTTCCCCAATGCGCTGTACATCCCTTGGTGACATTTACCGAGAGGGACAGGCGGCTCTTGGAGGGTTTCGATGGCCACAAGTCGGGACTGAAGATCTGTCCATGCATTCTGGAGGTTGAGAGGATCTGTCCCGCGGAAGACCAGGACGATATTGCGCCCCTTTTGGACAATGAATCCACATGTATTCTATGATCCATGCACGGTCAAAAAATGTATGGAATTGGTTTGTTTCCGCTCAACATCCATGTCTTTTCATTTTCCTTGCAAAAAATAGTAGCCGCTCTAAATACCTTGTATGCAACTGCGCGAAACGAGTTCATGTCGTATCCTGACAGTGCAAGTTCATGGCGAATAATGGGTACATCCTCGTACACCAATTTTGCGACCATGGCCAGGGTTGTCGCAATAGGCTGAGAGTATCGTGGTCGGTCCGAAGTGGGCTTTCCATTGTATTGATCTGTTGTAGAGCGTGGTTGTGCATGATTGGGCTCCTGGCCATGACTGCTGCTCAGGTCGGCTTTTTCGATCCGGGACTCGTCAATGTTGGCAACTTCGAGCACTTCCGCCCAGTCGGCACTGGTCATCGAGGACAGATCTGACCCCTTCTTTCCAGGGGTCCTTAACTTGAGATCTAGAGATTTGGGTCGTTCCTGGGACCATCTGCCGCTGCTGCTATTATTGCTAAAATTGCTGCTGCTACTGCTGCTGCTATTCGACCGAGGTTTCAGAACCACCTTCCGTTCATCGTAGTTATGGTCCCGTTCGAAATCATGGCCACCTTCTTCGATCCGCTTCACCTTTTCCTTGTCGAGCACCTTGCCAAACTCTCCGCAGGGCTGGAAATTGGTGTCGCAAGCATTGACGGTGGAGTACTGTCCAGCACTGGGCTCGTGAATGCCCACAAAGGTCTTGAGCAGTTTACGGACCAGGACATCTGAAAACATGAGGACGATAAACCATGTCCAAAAGACGAGCTTGATGGATCCATTGGCGACTTTGCCGAGGACAGGGATGCTCCGGAGGATCTGGACCAAAGGAGTGAGTGCAACTGAGATGCCTCGGAGGACCTGGAGGATGATTGGGGTCGAAAACCTAAACGTCTTCCAGGAGAGGAAGGTGCAGGTGGAGAGGAGGAGACATATGATGAAGATAGTGAAGGAGACGATGGTGAGCCAGTTCCGGTCGCTATAGACGCCAAAGAAGGTAACTGCGAGGGGGATTGAGGCGATGGCGAGACTGGTCAGCCAGAACAGTCTGTTTTTCCCATTCGCCATCCGATCTGAATCTGAAAGGAAGAGAGAGAGGGAGGAAGGGTTGCGGGGGGAAAGACAGTTGGTTGGTTAGCTTTGCTCGAGTAAGTGTAGAGGAGGCGCTGTGGGGTTAGAGAAACAGAATAAGGCGTAAGACGAGACGAGTCGAGTCAAGTGTCCAGCCAGAGACAGAGAGGGAGCGTAAAGAGAAAAGGGCTGATGAGTGATGGCAAACGGATGGTGAGATAAGAGAAGGAAGGGAATGAAGATGGGGGGATGACGAGGGGAGTAATGAGAAGGAATGAGGGGAATGTAAAAGCCGAGGCTAGGGTCGCGTGTGTTTGTTTGCGACAGAACCAGGCAGAAGAGGAGAGAATCAGTCTGTGGGGTGGGATAGCTGTGCGAAATAAAGGTTCTGCCCCAAAAAAACATATGTCGACGATCGCCCCTCTCGCCCTCTCTCTCGCCCTTCAAGTGCAACCCAATGCAGAAGGGGGCGCGTCATCTTGTGATTGCATGATTGCACCATAGACACAAACGCGTCCCGAAAGTTCTCTTGTAACCTTGCGATCCAGCACCAGGCCTATGTCGAGGACATCGTCGCTGCCTCCCTTCCTCCCCACACTCCCTCCCTCCCTCGTTCTCTTTCCCTCTCCCTCTATCACTCATTCTCGCTCCCTCGGCTCCAGCGATCAACGAGAAACCGCCCTCACGCGCAGGCGCCAAGAGTTATCAGGAGCCAATTACATGTGCTCAGCGTTTTGTCAGCAATCCCTAGACAGCTCCGGAAGCAATCCCATATTCATGTGGCACATCCACATCCACGTAGTAGACAAAGCATGCGCTCGAAGCATGTGGACCCCTTGAGAGCAAGTTGTTTTATTTTATTTTGTATATTTTGTTGCAATTTTGCAGTGCAGCATGTGAATCGAAGCTGTCATTTTATTTTATCCTGTTTGACAATCAGAGCCCGCAAGGAATAGTTTGACGAGCTGTTTAGCATGCACCTTCGAATAATCCATTGGCACGATTCACGGTTAATAACACCTTACACGCCTGCCCAACGGCCGCGGCGACACCTCTCGTCTCATATGGCGCCAAGAACGACCCGATGATGCTCGTAAATGCCTAAACGTTTCAGTACAATGGCTGATTCCAATACAATCGGGAGAGACAATGATGCGCGGACTCCAGAACCGGCTTCCCTTCATATGGAATGATGTATTGATCAACATCATCCTCTCTTTTGTTTTCCATCTTTCCGCTCGTGGACACCTCCTGTCGTTTTTTCTTTCAACAGCCGTGCACCTCGCTTTGCCCACTTGACCCTTGCATATAAGGTAAGCATTCCAGGACCGTGCTTGCGCACAGATCCATTCTTTACAGCCGATGGAAGATCGCATTGATGAGACGTGTGGGTGGGGTTTGCGTTTCGCTCGTCTCCTTGTTGATTTAGACCCTTTACACTTTTTTCACTATCCCTCCTTTATTTTCGTTTGTTTGTCCATCCGCTCACATTCAATACTATGCCCTTGGGTGTTTACTCTCCGGGAGACCAAGAAATCCCTTTCATCAGACCAGCTCTCGCCTCTGAAGTTGGTCGAGTATATCCTTTGGTTAGATTTTTCTTTTTCTGGAAAACGACGCGCTCTATCTCCTCGATTTGGATCGTTCGTGTTGTAGCTCTGAAAGGCTTTTGCTTGTTGGCGAGGGGGCCAGATCAAAAGATGTTGAAAATAACAGCCATTAGAACAGGTTGCGGAGAGAAGGGCTCTTAATGACTACTCTCCGATCTACTTCAATGTGGCCTTTGCAGCTGTCATTTTTTCTTTTCTTTTCTTAAAACTGTCTTTGTCATCACAAGACAACGTTCCTGCAATCATCCAGCCTCTTTTAATACGGGACAAAAGAACTCTCAATGTTTCATGGCGGGAAGCTCATCGATCCATAATCTCATAGAAGCCGAAGAAACTCTTCTTTCTAGTCTTATTTGGTCTCCTACCTCGACAACGTTCCTCGAAGCCTTGCCCTTCTTTCTCATTGCCTTCTTCAGCAACCCTCGGACAGATCTGCAAACATCTCTGTCTATCTCGTCTATCTCGGCAAACCAAAACGACCCATTGCAGCAAATTGCACATATCCGACATTCAACCAGCGTGAGCAAAAATCTGGAAGCATGCCCAGCAACACCGCGACCAACCTCAAGACCTCAGCTGTTGCTGCATTTTGTGCGCGGCTCCTTGTCCACCCTTGTAAGAAAAAAAATACAATAATTATTCAGAGGCGGCCATCGTCTCGACGTTTGCTGATCTCACACCCTATTTTGTATAATATGCCGATGTACACATGTCGCTAACACATCTGGAACATGATCGTCATCATTAGTGGACAACGCCAAAGTTTCAATCCGATGCTCCAAAAATGACCCCAAGGGGTTGGTCCCACGACTGAAGCACGTCATGACCAACATTCGCCGGGAACTTCGATACCAGCAAAGGAGACACCAGCGACATAGAGGCTCGTCAAACCATCGCTTTGGGGAGAGAGGGTCAGTTTACCAAGGTCTTTACAAAGGCATGTCATTCGCCATCATGTTTCAGGTTCCAGCGCTAGCCCTCTTTCTCTCAGCCTACGATGCCAGCAAGCACTCGCTCGCTAATTTGACCCAATCAGCGAACATGTCATTCTTTGGACTCCACAGTCCGGAGACCCATCTGCTCAGTGGAATGATAGCCAAAGCTGCAGGGACGGTCATTTGGGCGCCGATGAACAGGATTCAGAGTCTGGCATCGAACTCAGCTACTGGACATGCCCCTCTATCGCTCTCAGAAGCCTATCGACTTGCTAAACAGGTTTGCCAGTTAGAGGGTGTCCCGGGATTATGGTCGGGGTACAACAAATCCTTGTCAACACTGCTTCCTTACACCATGATCTACTTTGCAGCCTACGAGCAGTTCAAGATGTTGGCACGATCGATAACATCATCCAAAGCAAGTGAGACAACAACTCGCCATGACCCTGCTGAGAATCGGATGGACTACTGGGTAGCACTGAGAGAATATAGGCTCGAGATGGGTCGCCCTGATCGATTACTCGCAAAGACCGAACTGACGCTGGACGTGTACATGATGTGCATCTCGAGCGCCGTTATCGTCTCTTCAGTAATTTGTCAGACAAGTTCAGCTATGCATACAGCAGTGTTTGGTCAGCAGGCACCTCTACAACAATCGCCAGCAGCGTCATCCTCACCCCCATGCTCCACTCGCGCCCCCCGCATCAGGAACCTCCATCCTCTCCCCAATTTTACCGACAGTTTGCGTAAGCACCCAATGTCGAACTCTCCCACCTTATCTCCAACAAAGGCCTTCCCTTCAGCCTTCTCAACTATGGCCTCGACAGGAGCATACAGCCTAAGGTATCCTCCGCTCATGCCTGCACAGTTCAAAGCCCTGATGTCGAGTGCGTCCACAGTTGCAAGTCAGACACTTGTAGCCATTCCCTGGCAGCAAAGCCACCATGCAACCCTGACAGCACCCAGATTCCTTCCTTTCCGCAACGCGACAAGCCATCAATACATTTCGAATCCAACCCTGAGAGGGCTGGTCCATCCATGGTCACCATCTTCATGGCCACCGACGATTCTTATGCGATACAATAACGCGCCGCCTATCCCAGCTTCAATAACGCCCGACAGCACTACAGCAATGCTGAGCCGCGCATATAAGCCTTGCAGCAGCAGTGGCCGTCTTGTCATGACCGCGATTATGGAACCCGCTATGTCTTCATCCTGTAATGATCATGAAATGAACACGAATACCACACGTAACGCCACCAAAAACAGCTTTGCAAAAACGAACCAGACTCCTCCTGGAATTGTTCGAACCATCGTTCGAGGGCTAGGACTACGCATCCTGTGGACTGTACCGGGTGTGACCTTGACTACTGCTGGCTTTGAGGTTCTCCGCAACATGGCTACGGGATCTGCCTGAATATAATGAACATACAATTTTTTTAACCCCATCAAATCAAAATTTACGTGATGATCAGTCTAATTTATGACTTTCAATAGTATCCTATCATTCTCGCTCAGTCGAGTCTTTGTCTCTCTCTCTCTCTCTCTCTCTCTCCCGATTCATGTGTCCTTCCCTTGAGGCATATACCGCCTAGCATACCATTTAATTTGTACCGTCTTTGTTTGCGAAATAAAAGGAAATGGCCTGTTAGGGAAAGGCTTTAGGATTGACACGACAACGCTGTATCTTTGGGAAACATGGGTCCAGTAAAATGGAAAAGGGGTCACTAACTCATGCCGTCGCCAAGATTAAGATTTCGATCGGGCAAAAGATCAACGCGCGCGCACCCTGAAATTAGCCAAATGAGAGCAGAGCGCCTTTGGTTGTTTGTTCCTGTGCTCCTGTGAATTTGATCCATGAAAGTTCATGAAAGTCGCGCGTAGTTTTTTCTAGGAGATGCCGAACGCGTTTTGTGTACATGGCATACATGTGCAGGAGGGATGGGACACTACCATTACTCACTGCAAATGCCTTTCACGTACATACGTACAGAGGTGCGGCACAGGGTCTGCTTCAGCCAATCGTGGCTCGCCACTTTTTATTTTTTTTTTGGGCGCGTTGAGGAGAAAGCTTCCAACTCCACTTTGTCTCCACTCCACTCCTGTCTCCTCTCCCCGCCGACCCCCAGTGGCAACCGAACGACATCCATCCAAGGTCGGTCCAGTCCATCCGAGATCGGTCTAGTCCATCCGAAGTCGGTCCAGACGCACAGAAACCGATACGGCGCCGCGAGCCAAACATCGGATGTTTGTGCACATGGACCTCAAGGTAAGCAAACTCAAACAGAGAAGTTCATTCCTCTTCATTCCACAACACTATTTAGTTTTTTTTGCTCATTTTTTTTCTTTTTACATCTCCATGGCCGCTGTTGTTTTCGCATTCTTCTTCATTCAGGGAGGCGGTTTTCTCATTTCCTTTTGCGATCACCGGATCCAACATCTCGATTGACATGGGAATTCCGCCACTAATTTCGAACGTCGTTTTTCAGACCTTTTTTTCATTTTTCATTTTTATTTTTGTTCACCATTTCTCTTTTCTTTTCGTTTTCTGGCGGGGGGG